>AWOL01S0001002.1:290636-396690 GCA_000715115.1 Nicotiana otophora
AGGGGGATGGGGAGGGGTTAGATGTGAGGGTAGGTGGAGTTTATGAAAAATATTTTCCTAACATTGTCTAGTGAGGTCATGTTTCTCCAATTTCAGAAAAATATGATATCTAGAAAAATATTTTCTAAACTATTTTGTGCAACCAAAGAGTGAAAAATGGGAAAACATTTTCCGAAAAATATTTTCCGTCATACCAAACACAACCTAAGTCATTTAGTAGTTTTCTATTTACATTCTACCTTTACCATGCCTACCTTGTAAAAACGATTCTCTGACTGATGATTTTTTAGTTACAGATGTGAAGGCTTAGGCTTCCATTTTTGTTCAAGGTTTTCTTTATTCTCCGGGGCGCTCAGTTCCTTCCTATTCCCAGAGCTGAGGCATTGTAGTGCAGCTCCTTCTAAAGGTTGCTTTGTTTGGGAAGACGTGATCTTGTTGTTTTCTTGCTGCTGCGACCTCCCGTGATGTTTTTATCCTTTCTTTATTTCTTGCTCTATCGTTGTTTTAGGGCGACTGGACCTCATTGTCTTTAGTATTCTTTAGCGGGAGGTATGTCTCGGCTAATGCTTTTGTTTCTAATAAAAGCATATGCTCTTTTGGCATCTCTTTCACTTGTCCAGTAACTTCTTCTTTCTTAAAAAGAAAAAGTAGGAACCCGGTCTTGACACCCCTAAATAATAGCAATAGCACGAATGCTAAGCTACGGCACACGAAGGAATGGTTCCATGGACTACTACGACTACATCATCATCGAGGCGCCTCGGTCTGAACATGCCAGGTTGGTTGACAAACCCAATGGCAAAGCCAATCGGGAGCGGGCAGCCGAAAAGGATAGTTCTCGTGGTTTTAGAAATAATAAACAGGAGTGTCGGTGCATACAAACCTGACGGATGGGATAAGAGTCATTTTTTGGGCGATCAACCAACCCAACCTCAACGCTGACTCAGCTCGGAGCGAGTTTGCATATTAAATAAATAGAAAGAGAGAAACCTACTTTCGCTTGGTTGCTTATGATAGACCAAAGAGAGGCACTAATAGAGAATAGCAAGTTGCTCCTAAGATAGCAATAACTTGATTACAAGCTTACCAACTAATAGCTACAATACCACATTCTACCAGTCATATTGATCTAATTAGTTTACTGTTTGCGACAAATTTCGTGTACGGAAATTAATAATTGTAATCACGAAATAAATATAAAGAAAATTCTTTTTTTAATAAAAGTTGTGAGTACAATTCTGTGTATTCCCTGATTCTCGTCACTAATTTGTTTTCCTTGATTCAAGGGTTGAAGTAGCGTATTTCTTGAGTGCATGATGATGTGGACCTCCTTATGATTTACTTGATCGTCAAGAAGAGTTAGTAGAGCTTCAGATTGATCACGAGGAACAACTTCTCTTGATCACTCCTTGTTTTCTTCAATTCGAGGGACAATGTAGTGTATTTCTCGAACGAAACGAGTTCTTTGTGATGTGTTGAATCTTCAATGAACTTCCATATACACTTTAGATTGATCTTGAGGAAGAACATCTCGTGGATCTTGTCATGCCTCGTTTTCTCGCAAAATCGGGCCTCGACATGTGACAACTCTTTTAAATAAGGTATTAAAAGAGGAGAGTCGTCACCAAACGTTTTTAAGGTACGTTAGGGCACCTATTTGGATATGACTCGGGTTTGACCAGTTTGCATCACCAAAGATCGAGTAAGGGCTCGAAATTACCTCTAAGAGAAGGTGTTAGGCACTCTTCGAGATCTACAACTGTGGGTCCCAACCGAACTTAAATTATATGAATTAGTCAGATAAACAAAGACAGAGAAAACAAGAAGTTTGGGAAGTTTGATTAACAAAGACTTTGAGTAAATACAAACACTTGATTCAAGGATAAAATAGGGGGGTCCTAAGTTTTTTAGCCCAAAGGATCACCCCGTGCAATATAAATAATACTTTGTAACTCCCTCAAGATGGGGTGTTACTCATACTATTCAGCGGAAAAATACTATTATCTCATGCTACCCGATTACTATCTGTAAGTTATTACCTAAAGCGCACTAGTTGATTCTAAATCGTGCCTTATGCGTGCACTACCCATCCCATGCCTATGGTCCAGGAGGCATTTGGACCTCTATTTTTGGGTTGTTCTAGACTTGAGTTAGGCTGCTCAAGAATGTTAAAACTAGGCGACAATTCAAAACAAATAAGACTGCAATTAGATCCAATTAAAGGCTCGCTTTAGCCTCCGCAATTAGGCAAACAAATTCACGCAAACAGATTTTACATTTTAGGCAGTTTTCAGAATTGAAGGGATTGCAGTTGTTATACTCTATAGGCATGATTTCTAGGTGATCTGATTCAGATGCACAAGCCATTTTTAGACCTAATGATTTTCATATTACAAATTGGTAAATGCCAGATACTACTAAGTGGCTTATTACAGATTATCAGTGGACACATCTATAGGAGTGATTTCAAGGTGATTTATACAATAAAGAACAGTTTAGAAGTGCTCAAAATTATTACTCTTCCTAATAATCGCGTGGATGAACAATAAAATAGCATTTGAAAAGCGAGTAGTGATGTCCTATAGGCATGATTTCTAAAGCTTGGTGATTGGCACTGATTCTCATACAATTATCTCATATAGGCATGCTTTCTAGATAGACGTTGAGATTGCAATAGCGAATTAATTAGTTGAAATCCTATGGGCATGATATCTACTGAGTAGATTAAGGAGCAGTCACTAGCAATTATTTCCTATAGGCATGCTGTCTAGCAACACATAGCAGTAGTCACAAGAATAGATAGAATACTCATGCATTGACAACATACTAATTATGTGAGCGTGTGATCCCCTGATGACATGATTTCTAATAGTGCCCAAAGAGATTCACATATAACAAGTCGGATAGCAAATAGATCACACAAATCCTATAACACATGCTTTCTACCCTTTTTCATGCAAATATTAAGAGATACCCATTTCCCAATTTCACTATCACCCCAATTGTTATTACAAAATTATTACAGGCCAAATAATGAATAAATTACAAAGTAGTACAAGTAATAACAATAGGCCTAAGACAGACCCAAAGGATACCCAGCACTGACAAGCCTTCAACTAAGCTTTTTCACCACAAAGATCTCAACAGAGCCCAAAAACTATAGGAGAACTCGAACCAAACCCAACATCCATAGTTTGATCATAGGATCCAAGAAACAATCACTTACACAAGTCAATTTGTACATTCAACATGCAGAAAGAAGGACAGAACTGAGAAGTAAGGAAAATGGCCAAAGACCCTAAGGCCCTAGTGTATCAGAGTTCACAAAGGTCTCAAAATGGACCCCGAGCAGTGCTCACACTAGGGAGGTTAATAGAGAATGCTTTAGTGGCCTTGACTTTGAGCCGGCCAAGAATTATAGGTTCAGTATAGGGTAAACAACCAATCAGAATAACAATAGTAGTCAAATAGTAGAGTTTGAAGAAGTGCATTTGCATTTTAGGAACATGCATTGCAAAAGTGATCACACAACGAACATATCAACACAGAGGGTAAAAACACTCAAGAGACAGGTTAATATCACAAGTCTATACTTAGCACATTAAGGCAAGGAACATTTGTAAGAAATCAAGGGGAATTATGGCTTCCGGGATTACGAAATTAATAAGCAAGGCATTATGCCAATTAGGACAACCAACAGAACATTAACAGGTTCAAGCCTAATGGTCAAATTATGCTAAGCACCAGGGGTTGAATAGTGCAACTCACACCAATAAGGCAAACATAATCAAATGTTATAGGGAACTCAAGTTAAGAAGCTATTCTAAAAGGTTCCAACTAGTTGCTAGGGAGTACAGAGTTAGGCAGGGTAAGGACATACTAAATGAATAAAATGATCATAGGAGAAAATCATAGCTAGAATGAGGGTCTTAGCATGGATTGGGGCTTATCACAGATACAAATCAATCACTATAGATATCCAGGACAAGGCAGGAAACAAATTGATGTCATATAACCAATGTAAACACTCAAAGCACCAACACATTAAGCTAAACGAACTTCAAACAGTCTAAATTGCTCAAGTTAAACACAAATACATTTTAGAACTGACAATTTAGGCATGAGCAAATGCTAGAGAGGTTTATATCATAAGCAGAGTTATACATAAAGATAGTCTAAAAACACACTAGGTTATGCAATTTCATAGCATGAATATGCTAATAAAGAATATAAGAGAATGAACATTGCAAAGGCTAAAGAACTCACCAGTTACTGATTGACAAGTAGACAAAAAAGAAAAGAACAGAATCACTTTGAACATCAACAAAGCAGTATCACTCAGGACCTTAAATGCGTCAAGTTCCCAAGGGCTTCAAGGAACCCAGGGCAATGCTCACACCCAAGGAAGGTCGAGAGAAATAGGAATTCTGGTGGCCTTGGCTTTCAGCTGGCCAAGAGCCAAAGTAGAACAGGAGAATAAGCGAATAACAGAGTGAAGATATTTAGCTTTTTAGTGGAAATTCTTTGATTCAAAGTCTGTCCAAAAGGGAATGTGGGAGGGGTATATATAGCAGTCAAAATCGAGCAAACATATATGGAAACAAATTAATTTAAGCAACAAACAAGGAAAATAAACATGCAAATCGATTTAAAATTAATTTAAGAGAGAAAATATGTAAACCCTAATTTTTTTTAAGGAAAGTGTAAATCAGCAGAATCCAAACAAAATCGAACTCACACAGTATGGTATTGAACGTATAAAGATGAAATAGTGCTCAAAATCAAAGATTCGAACCACTTTGGTTTGATTTCAGAAGATATTGCTTGGCATGTTTAGGCAAGCACCTAGGTAATACCACAAACGGACAACCAGTGCCAAAAGGATTCGAATATGGCAAGAGAATGGTAGTCGAATCCCATTATCAGTGGGATTAGGAGAGGGGATTAAGGGGGAGGCAGCTAGGGTTCTCAAGAAGAGAGAATATGTGAGTTGAGCATTTAGGGGCGGCGGATTAAGGGGAAATGGGTAGGGTTCTGGGTTAGGTTAACTTAAGATGGGGGAGTGGATGATGGCCGTTGATATTGAGAGATCAACGACTAAGATCAAAATATAGGACGGGCAGGTCGTTTAGAAGTGGGTCGCGACCGGGTATTAGACATGGGTCGTTTGGTTTCGGGATGGGGTAATTGAGCTAGGTATTTGAGTGTTTGGGCCATTTATTTGGTCCGAAATTGGTTTAAAAATTGGGATGTTATTTAAATACCCAAAATTTATCAAACATAATTTATAAAAGTAGTTAATAAAAAACAAAAAATATTATTCGCACACTAAAATAGTTGAAAATAATAACTTAACATTATAAAAATATAAAAATCTATTTTGGCACATATAATTTAATTATACACTAATATAGGCTATTATTGCAAAAATATGTAATTAGCCTAAAAATTCAAATGTAATTATAGAAAAAAATGAAGTAAAATATTATAAAACATACATGTTTGTGTAAATAATAAGTTTGGATGATTAAGTCATCACAAAATAATTTAAAGGATAATTATTAGATATTTATATAATAAAAATATAGAAAGAAATTGATTTAGAACTTTAAAAATTATAGAAAATACGTGTATAGGTTTGTACACTAAAGGATGATACAAATATGCCATTTTGAAAGTATATATGCATTTTTATTAAATATGAGGGAAAACTTGGGTATCAACAGCTGCCCTTCTTTACCCGGGAATGATGAAAGAATTGTTGGGTAAAGAAATAATTACCGAATTTGACTGAATGGGTTGATTTGAAAAATGGAGGCTGAACTCTGTTTTCTGAGTTGCCTACATATCCCTTGTGTTACGAGAATCAGGCCGTGTGTAGTTCTGGATCCAACGGTGAACTGAACCGATGAAGTTGTTATAGGAATAGTCGTATGCTTCGGAAAGGCTCTTTTGGATAGGACAATATCAAATGAGTTTATACGAAATCGTGAACGGATGTATCTTAGAATGGGTATCTGAACAATTATCAAGTAAAAGTGGGTAACTGATAGTGGTTGACTATGTTTGAAATAATTGTAGGATGTGAGCATTGAACGAGAACCGGAGCGAAGATTGCTCCCGTTAAGAGAACGGTTACCTCCTGGATTACCTGCAAAACTTAAACACAATGCATGCAAGTATATATGGGATTATTGCGAGAATTTAAACATGATGCAAATTCCCTTTGGACCATGAAAGTAGTCTTTGGACGATGAGGATGATGTCTTTAGACCATGATGTCTTGGGCCATGAATCACATGATAAAGGATTTGCAGGCCATGGAATGATGTTCTCGGGCCATGAGAATGGTGCCTCTGAACCATGATACCTTTGAATAATGATGTGCAATATTGAGAGGTCCTCAGGCCATGGCATGGTGTCTTCCGGCTATGCGGATGATGCCTTCAGACTATGACGCCTTTGGACAAAATGGCGATGTTTCAGCCCATGAGATGCAAAGACATGATGCTTGGTTATATGCGAAGCCAAACAAGACAGTGCTTAGTCTTGTGTAAGATTGGGGCAGATCTTAGCACTGGGAAAGTAGAAAATAGTGCTAGATTTCAAGTAGCATAACGGAGGTAGCATTTGGTATTATGCAAGGATAATGCGATGCTTAGCCTTATGCAATTAGGGAGGCAGTGCTTAACCTCATGCAAGGAAAAGGAGACAGTGCTTAGTCTCATGCAATTAAGAGACAGTGATTAGTCTCATGCAAGGAAAGACAGAGCTTAGCCTTATGCAATTAGGGAGGCAGTGCGTAGCCTCATGCAAGGAAAATGAGACAGTGCTTAGTCTCATTCAAGGAAAAGGAGACAATGCTTAGTCTCATGCAATTAGGAGACATCTCTTAGTCTCATGCAAGGAACGACAGAGCTTAGCCCTATGCAATTATGGAGGCAATGATTAGCCTCATACAAGGAAAATATACAGTGCTTAGTCTCATACAAGGGAAAGCATTGCTTAGCCTTATGCAATAAGGGAGGCAGTGCTTAGCCTCATGCAAGGAAAGGGAGATAGTGATTAGTCTCATGCAATTAGGAGACACTGCTTAGTCTCATGCAAGGAAAATGAGACAATGCTTAGTCTCATGCAAGGGAAGGCAATGCTTAGCCTTATACAATTAGGGAGGCAGTGCTTAGCCTCATGCAAGAAAAAGGAGACAGTGCTTAGT
This sequence comes from Nicotiana otophora, assembly GCA_000715115.1. NCBI lineage: Eukaryota > Viridiplantae > Streptophyta > Magnoliopsida > Solanales > Solanaceae > Nicotiana > Nicotiana otophora. Next base: position 297,853 of record AWOL01S0001002.1, read on the forward strand.
CTCATGCAAAGAAAGGCAATGCTTAGCCTTATGCAATTAAGGAGGTAATGCTTAGCCTCATGCAAGGAAAAGGAGACAGTGCTTAGTCTCATGCAAGGAAAATGAGACAGTCTTAGTCTCATGCAATTAGGAGACAATGCTTAGTCTCATGCAAGGAAAGGTAGAGCTTAGCCTTATGTAATTAGGGAGGCAATACTTAGCCTCATGCAAACAGAGGGCGATGAGTGATAGTAGAGTATTTCTTAGATGGAGATATGTTTGCGTTTAGCAACTTTGTCGTTATGAAAATAGTGATTTTTGTGAATATTCTTGTTGTGTTCATTGTGCCTGCATCCAAAGAAATATCGTGAGCCTTGCGGGGAAGTTGGTCCGTGCTTTCACCTTCTTGCTTTTCTTTTGCTCTTGTTTTGTGATCCTGTTTGAATTGTCCTGGGTAACATCTGGCTATTTATAAAATAAGTTTTTAAGAATATATGCGTGCATTTGATGAATGTAGATAATTAAAAACATAGTAGTATGCAATATCAAGTAAGTTAGATGGACCAATGACTGTGACACTTTTAGAGACATTGCGACTTCTTTGCATTAGAATTTTGAGGGTCCTCTTCAAAATTCTGCCCCAGTTTAATAAGCGATTGACCATTCTGCATATGACTAAGTTGGCTGGACTTGCTTTGGAATTTTGAGGATCCTCCTCAAAATCCTGTTCCAGTTTCTGACCAAGGTAAAAATGAACATTTTATTGAGTTGCGACCAAACCCACAAGGTTGCCTACGTATCCCCTATTAAATAGGAATCAGGTCAAGCGTAGTTCAGTTACATCGGAAGAAATGCGAATAATCTAAACATATTTTCTCTTGATTGCGTCTGAGTTGATGGGCTTTGGCCGAATTTCTCCATCCATTTCCGCAAGTATGAGCGCTCCTCCTGTTAGTACTCTGTGAGCCATGTAGGTCCCTTGCCAATTAGGTGAAAATTTCCCTTTGGCTTCATCTTGATGCGGGAAGATCCGCTTCAGCACCAGTTGCCCCGATGTGAACTGTCTAGGTCTGACCCTTTTGTTGAAAGCTCTGGACATTCTGTTTTGGTAAAGTTGACCATGGCATACCACATTCATTATTTTCCCGTCAATAAGAGCTAATTGTTCATAGCGACTTCGTATCCATTCTGCATCACTGAGTTCAGCCTCTTGCATAATTCTTAAAGAAGGAATTTAGACTTCGACAGGAATGACAACTTCAGTACCGTAGACCAGCAAGTAGGGGGTTTCTCCGGTTGATATGCGGACTGTGTTACGATACCACAATAAGGCAAATGGTAATTTCTCATGCCATTCCTTGTGGTTTTCTACCATCTTTCTCAATATTTTCTTGATGTTCTTATTTTCAACCTCCATGGCTCCATTCATTTGAGGCATGTATGCTGTGGAATTATTATGCTTGATCTTGAAGGTTTCACACATAGATTTCATTAAGTCACTATTGAGGTTGGTGGCGTTATTGGTGATGATGGATTCTAGCACCCCGAATCGGCAAACAATACGATCCCTGACAAAATCTGCGATGACTTTCTTGGTTACAGATTTGTAAGATGCAGCCTCAATCCATTTTGTGAAGTAGTCGATGGACACTAAAATGAACTTGTTCCCATTTGAAGCGGCGGGTTCGATCGAACTGATGACATCCATTCCCCAAGTGGCGAAAGGCCAAGGTGCACTTGTTGCATTGAGTTCACTTGGTGGCACCTACATCATATCTTCATGTATTTGGCACTGATGACACCTTTGAACATACCTGATGCAGTCTGTTTCCATAGTCATCCAAAAATATCCTACTCTTAATATCTTCTTGGCTAAAATGAAACCGTTCATATGTGGTCTGCAAGTTCGGGCATATATCTCTTCGAGCAGTTTGGAAGCTTCCTTGGCATCAACACACCGTAATAATCCTAGGTCTGGAGTCCTTTTGTACATAATTGCTCTACTTTGGAAGAAATGGTTGGATAATCTTCGGAGTGTGCATTTCTGAGTATGATTTGCATGCTACGGGTACTCTTTTTTTTCTAGGTATTATTTGATGTCATGAAACCACGAATTCCCATCCGTTTCTTCATCAACATGAGCGCAATAAGCTGGCTGATTATGGATCTTTACTGGAATAGGGTCGATGAAATTCCTATCCGGGTGTTGTATCATGGAAGACAGGGTGGCCAATGCGTCTGTGAACTCATTCTGGATTCTCGAAACATGTTTGAACTCTTTCTTTGTGAATCTCTTCATCAACTCTTACACATAGTAGAGATATGGTAATATTTTGGTATTCTTTGTAGCCCACTCTCCTAGAACCTGATGTACCAAAAGGTCTGAATCACCAACTACCAGCAATTCCTGAATGTTCACGTCAATGGACAAATTGAGCCCCAAGATGCAAGCCTCATATGCTGCTATATTGTTGGTGCACACAAATATGAGTTTTGCGAATACCGAGTAATATTGACCTGTATCTGATACCAAAATAGCTCTGATACCCAATCTTTTGAAATTTGCAGCCCCATCGAAGAACATTCTCCTACTGTCGTAGGTTTCAGTGATCTCTTCTTCTACGAATGATATCTCTTCAATGGGAAAATACGTTTTCAACGGTTTGTATTCTCCTCCTATAGGATTTTCTGCCAGATGATCTGCTAATGCATGTCCCTTGACTGCCTTCTAAGTTACGTAGACGATGTCGAATTCACTCAATAGTATCTGCCATTTTACCAGCTTCCATGTAGGCATGGGTTTCTGGAAAATATATTTCAGAGGATCCATCCTTGATATGAGATATGTGGTATAGGCACAGAAGTAGTGCCTCAACTTTTGAGTTATCCATGTTAGGGTGCAGCAGGTGCGTTCCAGCAAAGAATACTGTGCCTCGTAGGTTGTGAACTTCTTAGTCATATAGTATATAGCCTGCTCTTTTCTCCCCGTCTCATCATGTTGTCCCAAGACACAACCGAAAGCCCCATATAGTTTGTACAAATAGAGTAGCAGAGGTCTACCAAGTTTTGGCGTGATCAGGACTAGCGGTGTGGACAAATATTCCTTAATTTTGTCAAAAGCTTTTTGGCATTCTTCCGTCCAACTTGTTGCATCATCCTTCTTTAACATTTTAAAAATCGGCTCAAAGATCATAGCTGATTGTGCTATGAAGCAGCTGGTGTAGTTGAGACGCCCCAAGAAGCTCATCACATTTCTTATTCGTCGGAGGTGGCAAATCATGGATAGTCTTGACCTTTGATAGATCCAACTCAATTCCTCGGTGGCTGACAATGTATCCTAATAACGTTTTGACAGGGACCCCAGAATCACATTTTGCGGGGTTCAGTTTTAAATTATACCTTCGAAGCCGATCAAAGAACTTCCTCAAGTCTGCTCTGTGATCTGTACCTTTCTAGGATTTAATGATGGCATCATCCACATATACTTCTATCTCCTTGTGTATCATGTCGTGAAAAATGATTGTCATGGCCCTCATATAGGTGGCTCCGTCATTCTTTAGGCCAAATGACATCATTTTGTAGCAATACACCCCTCATGGTGTAATAAATGTTGTATTTTTGGCATTCTCTTCATCCATCTAGATCTGATGATATCCCGCGAAGCAATCCACAAAAGATTGGAGTTCATGCTTGGCACAGTTGTCGATCAGTTTGTGTATATTGGGAAATGAAAAATCATCTTTGGGACTTCTTCTGTTTAAGTCCCGATAGTCGACACACACTCTGACCTTTCCATCTTTCTTTGGAACTGGCACAATGTTAGCCAACCGGGTCGGATATTCAACCACTCTGAGAACCTTGGCTTTGATATGCTTGGTGACTTCCTCATTTATTTTTAGACTCATATCCAGCTTGAACTTTCTAAGCTTCTGCTTTATAGGCAGACACATAGGGTTGGTAGGTAGTTTGTGAGCCACTATGGACGTGCTCAAACCGGTCATATCATCATAGGACCATGGAAACATATCTTCATACTCCTTCAAGAACCGGACACACTCTTCCTTCTCTGACGGTGATAGGTGAATTCTTACACGCGTCTCCTCGATTATTTTGGAGTCTCCCAAATTAACTGTTTGGGTCTCATCCAAATTGGACTTAGGCTTATTTTCAAATTTTTCCACTTCTCTAACAATTTCCTTGGGTATTATATCCTCTTTCAGATCCTTTGAATCATTATCCTTATGTTGCGTTGTCTCATTACATGTCACAGTCGTAGGTTCATCGGGATAGGTAATAATAATGCTCTAGAGAAAAATGTAAAGAATAATAATAAATACTAAAAATAACAATGCATTAGATAAATCTTAAAAACGTCAAACAAGTACAACTCGATGACTCGAGCAATTATTTCAAAACAAAATATGCTTAAAACAAAATACTGAAAATGTCTTAGATGCTCATAAAATTGCTTTCAAAATAAATGATGCTAATTTCCAGGCTACCCAGGAACTCGACGGGCCCTTGATGGTGCAACAATCCAATTCTTGAGAACAACTCCCTCCTTTATGGTCTGAATAATGAGGCCTTCCTCCTCCTCCTCAACTATCGCACTGCAATCCATGTCTTCATCCTCCAGAAATAGATTCCTTATGCCAGCTAGAACTTCTTCTTCTTCGGACTTCCACATCATGTCAGCTTGATGAAATAACTAGCTCAAATGTGGTACTGGTTGCTCTAGAGGGTAATAAGTACCACGCCATGGTGACGACTAATTCTGATACTCATGCCAGGTGTATTCATACCCAAGCCCAAAAGTTGTGCCGTGACGCTTTATCTGTATCGATTTGGTGATCCCCTGGAGATTCTTACCGAGACCCTTGCCAGGCTCATACCCTATCCATAACAATATGCCTTCTATCTTACTGCTCCACCATTTTTCCTTTTCAATTGCGTTGACGCGCTCAATGCGATGGTATCTTTCTCCTCCCAACTTCTTTTTATTCTCGATGATCGGAACAGTTTGACTGGTGTAAATAGGATTACTTCCGTCCCCATGATGATCACTTCCTGATAAATCCACTCAAACTTCATGACCTGATGTAGAGTAGAAGCTACGTCCCCAACGACATGTATCCAAGGTCGTCCCAACAATAAGTTGTAGGTAGCAGATATGTCCAACACTTGAAACTTACCATCAAACCAGGTTTGGCCCATCTGTAGGATGAGGTTTGTTTCCCCAGTTGTGGCCCTTTGAGACCCATCAAATGGTTTCACATTCATACTTCCTGCTTGTGTCTTGTGTAGGCCTTTACCCAATCTTTTCAGAGTTATTAGTGGACATATGTTGAGACTCGAACCCCCATCTATCAGGACCCTGGCAATGAACTTGTCTTCAAACTGCACTGTGATATGCAGTGCCCTGTTGTGACTTAGTCTTTCTGGTGGCAGCTCGTCTTCATGAAAAGTGATCTTGTGGCTTTCTAACACTTGCCCTACGATGTTGGCCATCTCTCCACTGGTGATGTTGTTGGGTACATAAGCTTCATTCAACACCTTCATCAGGGTATTCCTATGTGCCTCAAAGTTTTGCAGCAGTGATAAAATGGATATTTGAGCAGGGGTTTTGTTCAGATGATCAACCACAGAATACTCTCTTGCCTGCACCTTTCTCCCAAGATCATCTAGGCCAGTCTCAATGACATGCGGTTTAGAGGCGGCTTCTTTGCTTGTTCCTCCCAAATACTCGGGTGTATAAATCCTACCAGTTCTGGTCATGCCTTGCGCTGCACCTGTTTCTTCCATTTTTTCCTTTCCTTTCCTTCTTACTTTCGCAAGATAACCCCATGGTATATCATTAGACTTATAAGACAGCGTATGTGCTACCATCACGGTGAAGGGCGTTGTTGGTGCCTGAGTCTGTGCCATGATAGGTGTGAGAGTGACTGGAGATGTTTCAGAATTATTCCCTTCTCAAATGAGTCCAATTAACCCCTCAAAGTCCCATTCTTTATCGGTCTCTATCATGTTTACTCCTCCACCCCTGTGATCTGGGAGAGGATTGTTACAGACATTGGGTGCATCTTCCTTTGCCTGTATGACTTTGGTGATAATTATTGTGTGAATCTTATCCTTCAAAGTACGACACTCATCAATAGTATGACCTTTCATACCTGAGTGATAGGCATATGTCTTGTTTAGATTAATCCACTGGGAAGAGTTTTCCATAGAAACAGCAGGAATGGGAGTGATATAACTGGCAACCTTCAGTCTCTCGTACAACTGGTCTATAGGTTCATCAATTGGGGTGTATTGTTTGGGTGGTCTGCGGTCGAAATTTAGTCTAGCTTTTTGGTAGTTTTGGCGGGCTGGTGACGAGTGGTAGTATGCTGGCTGGGTGTTATAAGTATGGTAAGTGGTGGTAGGTTATTGGTATCTAGGAGGTGAAGGCTGATATGTGGGTGTGAGTGTTTGGTATGTAAGAGGAGATTTTGGACCTTGGGCTACCATCACCGCACCTACTTTTTTCTTCTTGGAGATATCTCTTGACCGTAAGGCTTTATTTGTGGCTTGGAGTGCTTCAATATTTGTCACCATTCCTCTTTTGATCCCTTTTTCTATTCTTTCTCCCAAATTGATGATGTTAGAAAATTTATGGTTTTCAATAGCCATCAGTCTTTCGTAGTATTACGGATCCTGAGCTCTGACGAAGAACTTATTCATCTGTTCTTCTTCTAGTGCTGGCCTTACTTTTGCAGCTTCAGACCTCCATCGATTAGCATACTCGCAAAAAGTTTCCGTTGGCTTCTTCTTGAGATTCTGAACGTAAAAAATGTTTGGTGCGTTTTCTGTGTTAAACCTGAACTGATCCATAAAATCTGATGCCATGCTCACCTAATTAACCCATTTCTTTGGGTTCTGACTGATGTACCAAGACAGGACATCTCCGGTGAGGCTCCTCATGAACAACTTTATGCGGATTCTTTCATCCCTGCCAACTCCTACAAGCTTGTCACAATATGTTCTCAAGTGCACCTTCGGGTCATGAGTTCCGTCGAACATTTCTAACTTAGGAGGTTTGTAACCCTCTGGTAGTTCTACATCTGGATGAATACACAAATCTTCATAATTCAAACCCTCAATGCCTTTTCCCCCTTCGACACTTTGAACTCTGCCAGTAGGTTTCTTGAGTTTATCAGCCACGTTCTTGATGATCAGGTCCTTCTCGGTGGATTCGAGTATGTATAGGGTATGTTGTGGGGTGTGGGGTAATGTTTCCATATATATGGGATTGCTTTGGTGGACTCCGGGAATCTAGGCGTAATGGTGGTCATTGGTTGAGTTTTGCGGGTCAGAAGTAGGCTGTGGTGCATTCCGAGGGGTGTGGTATGTGGTTGTTTATGGGTATTGAGTTGGGTGGTGATGGTGTGGTTGAGGAGTAGGTATTGGTGGAGGCTGTGGTGCATCCAATGCACTCTTTCATCAGTCAAATTGCTGAAGAAACGTACCAAGCTCACAACATTTCTCGTTTGCGCAAACCTGTTTGGGATAAAAGTCATTCTCTTTAGATGATGATAGGCTATATGTTAACTCCATGGTCGTAGGGGAAGTTCTTGACGGTATTCACCTCTCTGAAAGTGTTCTAACAACCATACCTGCAGCAATAGATTGCAACCCTCAAAGTGCCAATACCTTGTTTTGCAACGGTCTAAAGCCCGGTACATCTTCGCCAAGATCATAGGGGAAATTGTGTGACTTTGCCCCTCAATTCCCTCCATTAAAGTCCTAGCGACCATAGCTAGGCGAGTATGGATCCTTTCTCCCTTCATCGGAAATATCAGCATTCCCAGAAAATAGACAATGAATACGAAAACACGGTAGTGTGTCCAACCCAAAGAAGTAATGGCAAGTTCATCATGGTAAAGGCGATATGACGTGTTGTTCCCATAACACTCATAAATGAACTCGAATGGTATATAAGACTTCTTAAGACAGAGTAACTCATTATTTTCAAGAAACCTCGGGAAGTACGGTTTTTCGGGACTAACAAACCTGGGCTATCCCATGGGAGTCCAGCGAAGCCTCCTATTTCCTCTAAAAGAGGAGTCATTTCTATGTCGCCAAAATGGAAGACGACTCTCTTCTCATTCCAAAACATGGTGGCGGCCTCAATTAATGCATTGTTTGACTGAATGTCTAATAAAGAGGGTAAATTCCCGAGGACTTTTTTACATGGTTTTTATCACTTGGTGAGAGTTTTTTCCACCAATCTAGCAGCAAAGGTGGGATATTTTGAACCATGCCGAACCTGGGGACTTCATGCCTCATTTCTGCAAAACAAATAAAGTTAGACCTTTCCCCCTCCGGATATGACTATTTACACATTAATGATCAGTATACGGGCATATTTTTTCCAAATAATGCACATATCGTGATGGTATCCATTGGAATTATGGAAATCCCGGTGGACTTTGGACAAGGCTTGCCTTAGCGGGTTATCTCGCAGACAGCGTTCTAACCTATACTACGTTTGGACATGATGAATGCACAGTTAATATTAGAGTGGGGTTTCTAGAAGAGTATAGACTGGTACCCTAAAGCAGACAACTTGAGAGGAAAAGGCACGGAACCGTCGACTGCACCGCTAATCGACTAGTTTTACCGCAAATAAGCCTTTCCAAATTTAAAGAATGATTTTGGAAGAGCGCGGACACTCACCAAGCGCCGCTATGGTATTAAATGGGCATGAATAGAATATGATATGGAGCATGATTTATGCAAAGATAAACAACACGTTGTCAAATATTTTGCATGATGAAAATAGTAAATGCAGTATTAAAATGAAACGTAAAAGACATGAAAAGAAAGGAAAACAAGAAGAAGTTAGTTGGTGCAATATGAAAATCGTAAAAAGTAAGCGAGGGAGTAAGGGTCGGGAGAAACATGGTGTAGCAATTTAGAAGATGACTTGGTGCAAATAAGTACCACTAAAAAAGGAACACGCATGTTAGATCCAATTTGAGCAAAAAAGGAAAAATAAGGGAAGGGATTTGCATATTAATACGAATTCAAATAGAGGGAGAATAAGGGAAAGGGGCTGCATGCAACAATAAAAAGGGAAACAGGAGCGGTATATTCATGTAGCAGCAAAATAATAAAAAGAACAAGGAAACACATTTACCAGAGAAGACTAATTCATATAAACCAAGTTTTCTATGGTAAGAGCCTAAATATCCCCAGCAGAGTCGCCATGCCGTCGCGCCCCGTTTTCTCGCGAAATCGGGCCACGACATGTGACAACTCTTTTAAAGGAGGTATTAAAAGAGGAGAGTCGCCACCTAACAATATTTAAGGTGCTTTAGGGCACCTATTTGTATATGACTCGGGTTTGACCAGTTTGCATCATCAAAGATTGGGTAAAGGCTTGAAATTACCTCGAAGAGAAGGTGTTAGGCACTCTTTGAGGTCTACAACTATGGGTCCCGGCTGAACTTGAATTATATGAATTAGTCAGATAAACAAAGACAGAGAAAACAAGAAGTTTGGGAAGTTTGATTATCAAAGATTTTGAGTAAATACAAACACTTGATTCGAGGATAAAATGGGGGGTCCTAAGTTTTTTAGCCTAAAGGATTACCCCGTGAAACATAAATAATACTTCATAAATCCCTCAAGATGGGGTGTTACTCGTATTATTCAGCGGGCACAAACTATCATCTCCTGCTACCCGATTACTATCTTTAAGTTATTACCAAAAGCGCACTAGTTGATTCTAAATCGTGCCTTATGCGTGCACTACCCATCCCATGCCTATGGTCCAGGAGGCATTTGGACCTTTATTTTTGGGTGGTTCTAGACTTGACTTAGGCTGCTCAAAAATATTAAAACTAGGCAAAAATTCAAAACAAATAGGACTACAATTAGATCCAATTAAAGGCTCACATTAGCCTCATCAATTAGGCAAACAAATGCACGCATACAAATTTTACATATTAGGCAGTTTTCAGAATTGAAGTTGTTAAACTCTATAGGCATGGTTTCTAGGTGATCTGATTTTGATGTGCAAGCCATTTTTAGACCTAATGATTTGCAAATTACCAATTGGTAAATGCCAGATACTGCTAAGTGGCTTATTACAGATTATCAGTGGACACATCTATAAGCGGGATTTCTAGGTGATTTATACAATAAGGAACAGTGAAACTCATTAGAAGTGCTCAAAATTATTACGCTTCCTAATAATCATGTGGATGAACAATAAAACTGAATTTGAAAAGCGAATAGTGATGTCCTATAGGTATGATTTCTAAATCTTGGCGATTGGAACTGATTCTCATACAATTAGCTCCTATATGCATGCTTTCTAGATGGACGATGAGATTGCAATAGCGAATTAATTAGTTAAAATCCCATGGGTATGATATCTACTGAGCAGATTAAGGAGCAGTCATTAGCAATTATTTCCTATAGGCATGCTGTCTAGCAACACATAGAAGTAGACACAAGAATAGATAGAATACGCATGCATTGACAACATACTAATTATGTGAGTGTGTGATCCCCTAATGACATGATTTCTAATAGTGCCCAATGAGATTCACATATAACAAGTCGGATAGCAAATAGATCATACATATCCTATAAACATGCTTTCTACCCTTTTTCATGCAAATATTAAGAGAAACCCATTTCCCAATTTCACTATCACCCCAATTCTTATTACAGAATTATTATAGGCCCAGTAATGAATAAATTACAAACTAGTACAAACAATAACAGTAGGCCCAAGCCAGGCCCAAAAGATACCCAGCACTAACAAGCCTTCAACTAAGCTCTTTCTCCACACAGATTTCAACATAGCCCAAAAACCATAGGAGAACTCGAACAAAACCCAACAACTATGATTTGATCATAGGATCCAGGAAACAATCACTTACACAAGTCAATTTGCACATTTAACAGGCAGAAAGAAGGACATAATTGAGTAATAAGGAAAATGGCCAAATAACCTCACGCCCTACTGTGTCAGAGTTTACAAGGGTTTCAAAATGGACCCCGAGCAGTGCTCACACTAGGGAGGTTAATAGAGAAAGCTTTAGTGGACTTGAATTTCAGCCAGCCAAGAATTATAGGTTCAGAATATGGTAAACAACTAATGAGAATAAAAATAGTAGTCAAATGGCAGAGTTTGAAGAAGTGCATTTGCATTTTAGGAACATGCATTGCAAGAGTGATCACACAATGAACATATCAACACAGAGGGTAAACAAACTCAAGAGACAGGTTAATATCATAAGTCCACACTTAGCACATTGAGGCAAGGAACATTTATAAGAAAGCAAGGGGGATTATGGCTTCCGGGATTACGAAATTAATAAGCAAGGCATTATGCTAAATAGGAAAAATAACAGAACATTAACTTAACAGGTTTAAGCCTAAGGATCAAATTATGCTAAGCACCAGGGGTTGAACAGTGCAACTCACACCAAATGAATAAGGAGTACAGAGTTAGGGAGGGTAAGGACATACTAAATGAATAAAATGATCATATGAGCAAATCATAGCTAGAATGAGGGTCTTAGCATGGATTGGGGCTTATCACTGATACAAATCAATCACCATAGAAATCAAGGACAAGGAAGGAAACAAAATGATGTCATATAACCAATGTAAACACTCAAAGTTCCAACACATTAAGCTAAACGAACTTCAAACAGTCTAAATTTCTCAAGTTAAACATAAATACATTTTAAAACTGACAATTTAGGCATGAGCAAATGCTAGAGAGGTTCATATCAAAAGCAGAGTTAAACATAGAGATAGTCTAAAAACACATTAGGTTATGCAATTTCATAGGTATGAATATGCTAATCAGGAATATAAGAGAATGAACATTGCAAAGGCTAAAGAACTCACCAGTTACTGATTGACAAGTAGACAAACAAGAAAAGAACAGAATCACTTTGAACATCAACAAAGCAGTATTACCCAGGACCTTAGATGCGTCAAGTTCCCAAGGGCTTCAAGGAACCCAGGGCAATGCTCACACCCAAGGAAGGACGAGAGAAATAGGAATTTCGGTGGCCTTAGCTTTCAGCCGGCCAAGAGCCAAAGTAGAACAATAGAATAAGCGAACAACAAAGTGAAGATCTTTAGCTTTTTAGTAGAAATTCTTTGATTCAAAGTCTGTCCAAAAGGGAATAGGGGAAGGGTTTGTATAGCAGTCAAAATCGAGCAAACATATAAGGAAACTGAATAATTTAAGCAACAAACAAGGAAAAGAAACATGCAAATCGATTTGAAATTAATTTAATATAGAAAATCTGTAAACCCTAGTTTTTTTTTAGGGAAAGTGTAAATCAGCAGAATCGAAACGAAATCGAACTCACACAGTATGATATTGAACGTATATAGACGAAATAGTGCTCAAAATCAAAAATTTGAAACACTTTGATTTGATTTTAGAAGATATTGCTTGCCATGTTTAGGCAAGAACCTAGGTAATACCACAAACGGACAACCAGTACCAAAACAATTCGAATATGGCAAGAGAATGGTAGTCGAATCCCATTATCATTGGGATTAGGAGAGAGGATTAAGGGGGAGGCGGCTAGGGTTCTCCAGAAGAGAGAATAGGAGAGTTGAGCATTTAGGGGCGGCGGATTAAGGGGAAATGGGTTGGGTTCTGGGTTAGGTTAATTTAAGAGGGGGGAGTGGACGATGGCCGTTGATCTTGAGAGATCAACGATTAAGATAAAAAAAATTAGACGGACGGGTCTTTTAGATGTGGGTCGCAACCGGGTATTAGATATGGGTCATTTGGCTTTGGGATGGGGTAATTGGGCTAGGTATTTGAGTGTTTAAGCCATTCATTTGGTCCAAAATTGGTTTAAAAATTGGATTGTTGTTTAAATACCCAAATTTTATCAAAACTAATTTATAAAAATAATTAATAAATAAATAAAAATATTATTTGTGCACTAAAATTATTGAAAATAATAACTTAATATTATAAAAATATAAAAAACTATTTTGGCACAAATAATATAATTACACATGAATATAGGCTATTATTGCAAAAATGTGCAATTAGCCTAAAAATGCATATGCAATTATAGAAAGAAATGAAGTAAAATATTATAAAACATACATGTTGGTGTAAATAATAAGTTTTGATGATTAAGTCATCACAAAATAATTTAAAGTATAATTATTAGATATTTATATAATAAAAATGTAGAAAGAAATTGATTTAGAGCTTTAAAAATTAGGAACATTATTGAAAATGCTTGTATGGGTTTGTACACTAAATGATGATGAAAATATGCCATTTTGAAAGTATATATGCATTTTTTAAAAATATGAGGGAAAAATTGGATATCAACAGATCTCTCCTAGCTTGTTAGAGAACCTTGGAGAAGACTATTACGTTGGTCCCTTCTTGTGATCATTTTTAGCACTAGCATGGTTTGCTTAGGCCGTGTCATTAGCGGCAATGATGACTTTCCATATTTTACCAACGTCATGATCTTCTCCTTAAGACAAAGCATCATGCTTTAGGGTGACTTGTGGTTGACGAGAGCAATACACAATATGAAATTGATGCTCGCTAATCAAATATAGCATAGTAATATATCATCTCTACAATGATTGGATTTAAATAATGTTTGAGTAATTTATGGGTTAATTGATATTCAGAAGGTTCAACACTTAAGTTAAATCATTATGAACTACGTTAAACTACTAATATAAAGTAATTGACAATTGACAACAAGGAATTGGAGATTTGTAGAGTCGGTTTCTTATAAATATGAGGAATACGGGTTTGACAGGATAGGTGCAAGATAGCTATTTGGGATCTAACTCTAGTTTAATTCACTCTAATGTTCTATTGATTCTCACAAATTCACTCGGATATTAGTTCAAACGTGTAGTCAAGACTCCTCTCTCGATTAAATATTAACTCTACCAGGTGAACTAATATAAGCACTGTGAAAGTATGCAAGCATGCATTAATGAATTAGTCTTTAGGAAAACGTCTCTCGAATATTCTCCTATCTTGATTTAATAAACAATTCAACAAGCTCTTTCGACTACTTAAGAGAATCAATGAATTAAATATAAAAAAATAATGAAAAGATAATCACCAAAATATTTCTCTTTTGATTAAATATACCGGTGAATAAAGTTGTAACAATTCAATGCTCCATAAACGAATTCAAGCAAAGAACTAGAGTTAAAATCGATAAATATTTATCAAAATACCATATCCTTCAATCCTTAAGGGAAAATACTCCATAATCATGGAGAAATTCATCACAAATATAATTAAACAATGAAAAAACATCAATCTAACATTACAATCCAAACTCCCATATTGAATTGATGGAAAGATGCTGAAATCTCGTGTCTTGTAGCCTTCAATGCTTTCCCAAAGCTTCCAAGGTCAAAATTACTCTAAAATTATATTTTTGGTGTATTTATACCATGTAGGAACTGGCCCGGATGAAACTACCCTTTTCAAGCCGAAGTGGGGCACTTGGATCGCAAAAATACACTGGCGCAGCACCCCATGCTCCATATTAGTGAGGATCTTCATAGAGTTGATTTTTTTCACTTTGTAGGAATTTTGCACTAGCGCTATGAGCCCCACGATACGGTAGTGCAATTTTCTTAGAGTAATATTTGTTTTCTCACTTTTTGACATCCAGACTTTGTCCTCGACCCCCGAACGTGATCCCGACATAATTTCTTGAGCTTTTACAAAGACTTCAAAGCTCCACATTATTCAATTTAGTTCCAAATTATCTTTTTAACTTGGAATCACTTCCTATAAGGTATAAAATACATAATAAGTGCAATACACACACATTTAAGCTCAAACACAAGTAAAATGCAGTAATTAGAGTACAAATTATGACTAAAATATAGGTTTCTAGCCTACCATCAATGGTGCGGTGATATTTGCAATATTTGGGATCATCCGCCTCTTTTAGATCTTTCACCGCGTCGCTGAGATTCAATGATTAGGCCCTTTCTCTATAGCCTAGATATCTTATAAGCTTCCGGGGCTCTGTATAGATAGTAACAGATTCAGTGACATAGGAGGCTCAAGCGGTTCATCTGCTTATTCAAGGGATATTCTAAGAGGAAAGTACTCTATTCTTCGGTGAGGGATCTATGGTAGCTCGTCTATCTCTTAGCATCAATGACAGGCCTACTTTTGCAGCTTGAGACTTCCTTTGCCTTTGAAAGGCTGGAATCCAGGAATCGTGGACTAGAGCTCTTATTTTAGATCGATATGCCACCAATACATTCTACCTTTAAAATATGGCTTTACTTGGGCCGCTTCTTGACCGAGATCCCTTCGATGGATGTCACCAATATTTTTGAATATTGAATATAACTACTAGCATCGGTCCTGGCAAAGACCCCTCTTTCGTTCGAGCAAAGGGAGCCTAACCTGAAAGAGGAAATATGGGGTTTCCTCGATATGAAAGAGCTAAATTAGTAGTTTATCTAGGACAAATTCCTACTTACTTTTCTTAGTAATGGTAACGAAGGTATGCCAAGGGAAACTTGCCCAATCTATGTTTCAGTAGCTGCCTGAGAAAGGACCACTCAATGCAGACAGGTTCTCACAACTGCCTTTCAAACATGACCTTTAGAGGCAGGCTATGGACGTACCGCTAGGTAGGGAGCGAGCTCCTACTTCATTGCATTTCTAATGAAAATTGGGGCTTCTAACTGAGATTCATTAAGAGAAGAGAGGACCCAATGTCACAACTTGTGTCGAGCCTGTTGATACCCAATTTTTTCTCATATTTTATAAATATGATGTATATTTTCAAAATATTCTTTTTGCACCATCACCAATTTATAATAGTCATATAAGTATTTTCTATAATTTTTCATAATTTCTAAGGCTTTAAAATTGATTTTTCTTACATGTAAATTGTTCAAATATTTATTAAATACCCTTCAAATTATTTTGTGATGACTTAATCATCCAAATTATTAGTTCACATCCACATATATATTTTATAATATTTTACTTTATTTCATATAATTACATTAGCATTTTTGAACTATTTACGTATTTTTGCAATAATAGCATATACATTACAATTAATTGCATTTTGTCATTTTTATTTAGGGTCAAAGTAATTTTTTATTTTTTTGGTAAATAAAGCTTTTATTACCAAAGGGAGAATTTACAGCTCAAAACAAAAGAAATTGCTGAACATACTCAGCATAGATAGTTCCACCACAAACATCTGTTCGCTACACCTAGCTAGGGTAAAAGTTCAACTTGTCCAAATAACTAGCTAACTTCACCTTCAAACTGCCTCTAATGTATACCTCTTGGATAATTTTCTTCGTTATGACATCTACATCTCTTCTATTCTCTTGAAACAAAATTTGATTCCTTTCTTGCCACACATAATAGATGGATCCAGCTAAAGATATTCTGTACATAATTGCCGCACCACTATTACCATTGAAATTTTCCATTGCCCACTAGATTTTCGCTTCCCACTCTTATGCTTGCCTTCTAATACCCGACCATTGTAGAACCTTTTTCCAAATTGCTACTGTTATAGGACATTGGAAGAATAAGTGTGATATAGACTCAACCCCTGAATTCACAAAAGACATAGAGTAGTCACATTCATTCCCCATTCAGCCATTCTATAATTTGTGTAAAGTTTCCTATGGGCAAAAAGCATTACAATGAACAACCATTTTGGAGTAGCTGGTATGTTACAAATAAGTTTCCTCCACCTTACCTTTGGAAAGACTCCTAGCAACAACTGGTACATTTTTCTAATAGAGAAATGTTGCAGGTTTTGCATATCTTCAATAGAATACCCTGCTTCCTCCATTTAGCATCCAACCATTAAGATCTTATGAACAAGCCAAAAAGCTTGTTTTGTATTAGCTTCATGTAACCTTCATATATTATTTTAAAATATTAAGTTTATTTTTTTAATATTTATTTAGCTATGTTATTAAATTATTTTTCCTTAATTTCTAGTATTTAAAGCTAGCCCAATACAAGGTTAATTTCAGACCAAATTACAGGCCAATCCACTTCTTTGATCCTGTAGCAGCCCAATGAAACGACCCATTACCTTTGACCCTCGAGTTTCCTATTTTATCTTGGTCGTTGATCTCTAATGATCAATGACCTATAATAAATTTCTCATTCTTCTTATATCCCCATTACCAAACCCTAAAAACTATTCCCCCCAACCGGCCGCCTTTGCACTCTCTCTACTTCTCTCTTCTTCTTCACGAACTCTAGCCGCCGTATCTCTAAATTCTCTCCAAATCCGGGCCCAAAATAAAATCAATCCATGATTCACTTACCTATTTTGTGATACTTCACTATTGTGTACGTGTCTGTAGTGTTACTTAAGTTCTTGCCTATTTTTGGCAAGAACTACCTTTCACAATTAGGCCTAATTGACTTCGATCTTCAAGGATTTCGACGGTATTTCGTCTACATATACTTGAAAGGAGGCGATTCTTGCACTCCTAGTTTGATTTACAGTTGGTTGAACCTAACTAGGGTTTGATATCTGTATCTCCTTTACTGATTGTGATTGCTTGGGATATGTTTTTTCCTTTTCTATGTTTAAATTGATTATTTTCCATGATTGTTTGTTCAAATCGATCGCTATATAAACCCTTTCTCCTTATTCCCCTGGGCAGACCTTAGTGACTGTTATTCTCTCACTCTCTTTCGTTTTATACTATTCTGAAACTCAAATTTTGGTCGGTTGAAAGCCAAGGCCACCAGAATATGCTTTATTGACCTTCCTAGTGCGAGCACTACTCGGGGCTCGATTGAAGATCTTGTGAACTCTGACGCTGCCATGACCCAAAATCCAACTAGTCATGATGACACCTAATCCAATCTGCTAGGTAAGCTAATTAACAATATTCAATTCCAATGAAATTAATAAAACAATTAAATAGAAGAGATTATCTGAATCTTATACATTCCCCAAGGATTGGTAGTACAAATCATGAGCTTCTAAGAATAGAATTTACAAAGTTGGTATGAAGTAAATACATCATCTGTTTGAAAAGTACATAAACAGAGTTTTATGAATCTAAGGATACCATGAACAAGAGGCAGCTACAACCGGAACGCAGGTACGTCTTCAATTCCAGCTCCCGTCGATCACAGCAATATCAACAGCCAACATCTGCACACAAGGTGCAGTAGTGTAGTATGAGTACAACGAACCCCATGTACTTAATAAGTAACAAAACTAATCTTAGGTTGAAAGTTGTGACGAGCTGGAACAAAGGTCGGGTCCTACACCAATAGCCAACAACAGTTCATAACAACGTAAAGCAAGTAATAAAATAAATAACTTAGAGATAAAATACTCAACTTTTTAATAGTTTCCAAAACAATAGTCCCGCTTTTCAACTATGTTAGTGAAAACCCAAATCCTTTACCGAAATCGTCTAAACAATACGAGTAAGTTTGAAAACTGTAATGTTTTTCAAAAGTCCTTTCAACAATAAATAAGATGTTTCCTTTTCTTTCGAGATAGCAAGCGTAAAGAACTCTCTATGACCATATGTCAATATGTATGAGAAGTCATGAACAACGTGATACCGTACAACATGAGGAAAATGCATCTCTATGCATGTATGTCACGTGTGCATGTCAATGTAATGTATCTCAGAGATGAACTAATGTACTCATACTCTCAGAGTACTCAATCTCACTGTCGCACACTTTCCACTCATCATGCTCAATCACTTAGTACTTTATATGGCCAATCCAGCCCATGGAAGATCCATCCTGGAATATATACATCAACTGACCATCAGTCACTCAGTACTGAGTAGGGACAAATTCATCCCGCGGGGAAGATCCATCCCCAGGTATATAAAATCTTCGGACAAGATCCATGTCGAGGGAAGATCTATCCCTCAATATAATCAACTGCGCTCACTGGGCAACTCACGTGCTGTATGGACAACTCACGTGCTATAATATCAATATTCTCACAATCAGGCCCTCGGCCTCACTCAGTCATCAATCTCTCCAGTCTCTCTCTAAATGGATCACAATGTCATGAAACTAGCCCAAAAATGATGATATGATGTATCAATAAATAACAACAGAGACTGAGATATGATATGTAATGAACGAATGTGGCTGAGTACGAAATTTCAATGAAATCAATAGGTCAATAGCAAGGAACGACCACTATGGGTCCCAACAGTACCAACATATAGTCTAAACATGATATCTATCATGATTGACAGCTCAAATACTTTAATACGTAGAGATTTCATGGTTACAGGCAAGATCGGGTAACTACACACTACCACATAAATAACGGAGTCACGATTCACATGGTGTACGCCCACACGTCTGTCACCTAGCATGTGCGTCACCTCAACACCAAAACACATAAGGTAATTTGGGATTTCATAGCCTCCGCACCACGTTTAGAAGTGTTACTTACCTCGAACAAGCCAATTCCAATATCGAGCAAGCCAAGCGATACTCCAAAATGCCATCTCGCATATACCGACCTCCGAATGGCTCAAAACTAGCCAATAGCAACTCAAATACATCAAAATAATCGACTAAGAAGTCGAACCTGGTCCCACACCTTGGAACCCGACAAAACTCACAAAATCTGACAACCAATTAAATTATGAGCCCAACCATAGTAGTTTCACTCAAATTCGACTCCAAATCGATGTTCAAACCTCGAAAATTCACATTATGAAACCTTAGGCAAAACCCTCCAATTTCTCTTTTGGAACCCTCAATCAAATTCCGAAAATGAATATAGATTCGTGATATAAAATAAAAAATGAGTAGAGAACACTTACCCCAGTCCACATGGTGAAAATTTCTCCAAGAATCGCCTCAATCCGATCTCCATAACTCCAAAAATATAAAAATGGACGTAACCCTCGAAATAGAGTACTTTATACTTCTGCCCAGGCATCCTTTTACGCGAACGCAGGAAAACTATCGCGTTTGCGATGACCAAAAATATAATGCCACCAAAATACTCTACGCATTTACGACACAAGCCTCGCGAACGCATTACACAGGAGACAGAACTAGGAGAACACGGTTCCAACTACGCGAACGCAATGAAGAAAGGCCTCCAGCTCCATCTCCCAGCTCAATCCTGCGCGAACGCGTGAATGCATGTGCGAACGCGATGCACAATATGCAGTAACCTATACAAACGCGGATCCATATTCACGAACGTAAAGAAGAAACACCCAGCCTTAGATTTTTCCCTTACGCGATCGCATTCCCCATTCTGCGATCGCAATGAAGAAATATGTCACCACACAACAATGAAAACATAAAGAAAAATAGCCCGAATTCAATCCGAACCAGGGCCGAGCCCCTCGGGACCACACCCGAATATACCATCAAGTTCCAATACAAACCTACTCGAGGCCTCAAAACACACATAACAACATCGAAACGACGAATCACACATCAATTAAAACTTGATGAACTTTGAACTTTTCAACTTACATACCTCGTGTGGAAACATAGCAAATCAACCCGGAATGAACCTAAATTTTACACACAAGTCCCAAATGACAAAACGAATCTATTCCAATTCACAGAACCACAATCTGAATCCGATAAAAGTTCACTCCCGGCCAAACTTTCCAATAGTCTAACTTTCGCCATTTCAAGTCAAATTCAACTACGGTTCTCCAGGTCACAATCCGGACACGCTCCTAAGTCCAAAATCACCTAACTGATATAACGGAACCATCAAAACTCCAATCCCAGTTCAAATACTAAAAAGTCAAACTTGGTCAACTATTCCAATTTTACAGCTTCCTAGTTGAGAATCATTCTTCCAAATCAATTCCGAATAACCTGAAAACCAAAACCGACATTTCACACAAGTCATAATACATCATACGAAGCTACTCATGCCCGTAAACTACCGAGCGAAGTGCAAATGCTCAAAACGACCAGTCGGGTCATTACATCCTCCCCCACTTAAACATACGTTCATCCTCGAACGTGCCTAGAGTTATTCTTATGACATCAAATCACCGTGTAACCTTACCATTCATATACCCGGGGGTGATCCCATGTCACCCTAATCTATATACGCCTGGCGACATAACCTAGCTAAAGAACCTTAATTCAACTTTAGCCTATAAACCTTGAATCTAATTTCCAACATCCGAAATTTCCTATAAGACCCGATTCTCGCATCTACACCCTGTAGAAGCCTGAACAAGCTGCATCAAGACATAACCATAACCCAAGGCACAGTCACATGATATACCATATAACTCCAATACTCATAGCAATATCTCATTCCTTACACATTAGCAGCTCAGAATAACCCAATACCGGTAATAAACCTCCTATCGATCAAAACTCCATTCTAAAACCTTCGTACACTGCCGATGATAAAAGAAACACGCAGAAACTCGTAACCACTTATCAGATCAACAAGTTATGGAGCCCTCTCTCGTCCGATAAGAAACAAATCCAAACCCTAAGCCGACTTCCGATATTATTCCCCCATCCATACTGTAATAAAATCTTATAGTACCCATTCTAGGTTCAATGACCTTATCTCATCAAACACAACCATTCTATTGACATGCCACACCAATACAACCCTATGCCACAAACCGTGTAATCCCTGCACCAATAAGCAACAATTCAAATGTACTCATTCATGGAAAATGATTCAAATGAGAGAACCGTCCCGCAAACTCAACAAGTACCACCACAACGCAATGATAAGAACCTATCACACCGTATAGAACCATAACACATGAATCTAACACAAAGGATCATAACTCAACATAACTCCGCTGCAATGTGTGACCCCATCCAAGCACCGGTCCATATTATATACCTCAAGCCACCCTGCTCAAAATCAATAACCACACGCAAATCGACATCAACTACCCAAAGTGTGTTACCATAAAAACGGAGAAGCAAATGACACAATGCCACACAAAATCAGAAAGAACATAACCAATATGCAATTAATTATGCAATACTCAAATACCCATCTCTCTCAAATTCCGCTATAAGGCCCCAATAAAACCATACCACGTGTGCATATAACCAATGAATCACAACCCTTCGTAGCATAGAAGAGTAACACATAGAACATATCAGAACACCAACAAGCTCAACTCTAACCGAATGACACACCCTTTAATAATAACAGTGCTAAGTCAACAAATTCGACCTGGTGTAGAATAAAAATCCTCATTGAGCCTACCAATGAGCCCCCAAATCAACCTCGGTCATCCCCAAACGGATAAATGGCCCTCCAAAAGTCCACAATGACCTAACTGTAGCACGTACTACCATCTAGGTAACTTTGGCCACATCTTCACAGTTTACAACCCCGAAACAATCTGCTTCTGAGAACTCCCAGACTCCAAATCCTTAGAACACATGAATCACCATAGCCGGTCCCAACTTCAACACTCGGATGTAACGACATGACTGGTCGTTTTGAGAGTAATAGCCCAGGTCCCCTATTTACTACTTTTCCCATATATGCTTCTGCTTGTGTGATTTGCTGGGGGGTTTTTCTTGTGGTTTCGGAGTGATTTGTGACACTTAGTCCCTAAAACAGAAGATTAAGTTCTAGAATTTTGACCATAGTTTTAACTGTGTGAATATGGCTCCAGAATTGAGTTTCATTAGATCTGTTAGCTCTGTTGGGTGATTTTGGACTTAGGATCGTGTTCGAATTGTGTTTTGGAGGTCTGTAACTGAATTAGGCTTGAAATGGCGAAAGCTGATTTTTTTGGCAAGTTTGATCGGAAGTGAACTTTTTGATATCCGGGTTGAATTCTGATTCGGAAGGTTTGGAGTAGGTCCGTAATGTCAATTATGAATTGTGTGCAAAATTTGAGGTCAATCGGACGTGATTTGATAGGTTTCGGCATAGGTCGTAGAAGTTTGATGTTTCAAAGTTCATTAAGTTTGAATTGGAGCGTGATTCGTGTTTTTGTTGTCGTTTTATGTGATTTGAAGGATTGAATAAGTTCATATGGTGTTTTACGAATTATTGGTATATTTGGTTGAAGTCCCAGGGGCCTCGGGTGGATTCCAGGTGGTTAACAGACCAAATTGGGAGTTGGAAGGATTGCTGAAGCACTGATGTTCTGGTGTCACCACAGGTACGGTGGGGTTGGCCGTAGGTGCAGACTCGCAGAAGAGAGTGTGGTCGCATATGTGAGGCTGGCTTGGCCTAGCTGGTGGGCACAAGTGCGAAAGTAGAGCCACACCTGTGCATCCACAGATGCGGAGATGTTACCACAGAAGCGAAAAGGGCCGGCCTGGGGCAGGGTCGCAGAAGCGGAAGGTCCTCCGCAGAAGAGGGCCCGCATGTACGAGCCATGATCCCCAGAAGTGGCATTTTGGCTTTAAGTGGAATCTACACCTGCGATGGAAATTCCGCAGGTGCGGCGTCGCATGTGCGACTAAGAGCCCGCAGGTGCGAAATCGCTGGGCAGAAAAGGCTAAGTTCAAGGGCTTTATCCCATTTTCATTTTGAGACTTTGAGAGCTCGGATTTGGGCGATTATTTGAAGGATTTTTAGAGGAAGCTATTGGGTAATGCTTCTTAACTCATTTATGGTTATATTCCACTACTCTATAGTTGATTTCATCATTTAATTAAGGATTTGGGTGGAGAAATTTGGGGAAAAAGTTGGAAAGTTCTTCAACCGAAATTTTGAGTTTTGATCGGGATTTTGATATCGTATTTGAGTAATTTTGGTACGAGTGAACTCGTGGTTAAATGGGTGTCCGCATTTTATGACTTTTACCTGATTCTGAGATGTGGGCTCGGGTCAACTTTTTGGGGTGAATTTCTAATTTCTTGCTAAAATCTTGATTTCATTAATTAGATTAGTTTCTTATAGTTATATTTATGGTATGTAATTTCTTTTAGCTAGATTTGGGCCATTCATAGTCGGAAAATTAAGGAAATGACATTCTTATTGATTGATTGAGCTCAGTTCGAGGTAAGTGGCTTGCCTAACCTTGTGTGAGGGAAATCCTCTTAGGATTTTGGTATTCTTGTGATATTTCTGTGATATGTGAGCGTCGTGTACGCTGTGACAAGTGTGTACACGGGTTAATTGTTGTAAAATCTGGGGTTTCACTGAGTAGTAACCTGTTACACCTTAATTGAGTTAGACCAGCATGTGTAGTTATCCTGTTTAGTCTAAATTCGCATGTCTACATGTCTTAAATACTTATTATTGATACCCAATTTTGCCCTCATATTTTCAAATAGAATATATACTTTCAAGATATCAGTTTTTGCATCATTACTTAGTCTACAAGAGTCATATGAGCATTTTCTATAATTTTTCATAATTTCAAAAGCTTTAAAATTGATTTTCTCGCAACTAATTTACTTGAATATTTATTAATTACAACTTTAAATTATTTTGTGATGACTTAATTATTCAAATTCATTATTTTCATCCATATATATGTTTCAGAATACTTTACTTTATTTTATATAATTGTATTTGTATTCTTTAAGCTATTTTATATAATTTTGCCGTAATGGCCTATATAAGGTGCATAATTATATTTTAGTACATTATTTGTGCTCAAAATAGCATTTTTTAATATTTTTAAATGTTAAATTATCATTTTAAAGCATTTTAATACATAAATAATATTTTATCATTTACTAGTTACTTTTCATAAATTATTGTTGATAAATTTTCGTGCATTTAAATTATGGCCCAGCTTCAATATGAATTCCAGGCCAAAAGAAGGCCCAAAAATATTTGGCTCGTTTCTTTTTGTCTTCAGTAAACCAGACTAGACAATCCTTTAGCCTAACCCGGTCGAGACCCGTCTTATGACCCGCCCCACTTCTTTTTAATCACGGTCGCTGATCTCAGATGATCAACGACCCACAATAACCTTCCCCCTTTCCTTATAACTCCTCACCCTAACCCTAGAGACCATTTCTCTCAACCAGCTGCCACTAAACCCTCTCATCCTCTCCTTCTCTGAAAAACTCTAGCCGCCTTCCCTTTAATTCCCTCTCCTAATCCCGTTGATAATGGGATTTTACCATTATTTGCTTACCATATTTAGGTTACTTTGGTACTAGTCACACGTTTATGGCATTACTTAGGTATTTGCCCAATTTTGGCAAATACCACCTTTATATCGGACGAGAATCAATGTAATCTTGGAGTTTTGGACAATATTTCATCCATATACGCGAAGGAAAACTAGATTCTTCATACCAATTGGCCGATTTTTAGTTTTTAACCCTAACCAGGGTTTGGAGTTTGATTTGTTTTCCTTTCTGGTTCCCCTACTGACTTGCATGTGAGATCTTACCCTTTTGTTCATGTTTACTTAATTTCTTTCCTTGCTTATCTGCCTGATTTTACCACTATATAAACCCCTCCCCTAATCCTCTTTGGAGAGAGGCTAATCGCTTAACAACTACTGTTAATCCTTCATTTTCACTTTCTCTTATTTCTGCTCTCTCTTGATTGTGGCCGGCTGGAAGCCAAGTCCATCAGGGTCTTCTCTATTAACCTACCTAGTGTGAGTACTGCTTGGAGCTCACTAAAGCTCCTGTGAACTTTGACGCACTAGGATTTGGGTTTTTTTATTGTTCTGTTGCTGTCACTGCTGAGATTCTAGGTTACACACCCTTTAGTTCGTTTATCTTCGCAACTGGTTAGCATTCTTGACTCTCATAGCCTTCATTGTTATTCCTTTACTTGCTTATGTGTGTACTCTATATGCCAATACTGGTTGAACTTTTAGACAAGCATGCCTTAAGTTTCTCTGTTATTTTTGAACTTGAGGTATTATATTATTGTGTGCTTTTCTATAAATCTACTATCTCAATGATGTTCTGCAAGTTACATGACCTCTAACATCGAACTTGAATGGTTTCAACATGTGTAGTAGACTTTTACTCTGCATATTTGATTCGAATAGTTTATGTCCCTCTTAAGTTTTACCTTACTGACCATGTTCGTGCTAGCCTTAATGTCATGTTCTGTGCTTGTTATAAGTTCATACTTGTGCCTTAATGTCATGATTCGTGTTTGCTCAGAATCTGCTTTAATGAATCTCTTCCTCTTGAACCCTTTAAGAATAATCTATTATTTCCTGCAAACCGATTCCTGATTTTGCCATGTTATAACACTATTTCACTATATAACCAAACTTGTTTATCCGCAATTTGTAACTCTAGTAGTTATGTTCTTTGACCTGTCAATCCTGCACTCTTAGCATTGCTTCTAGGATAAATGTCAATGTGTAGTTTTCTCTCATGTGGGATCGACTGACATGAATCCTAATGTTTGCTTGTCCTGTTGACCGATAATTGACATGTTCTTTGACCTACCATGAGTTCTTTAGAGTCTTTGTGCTATAGTAATGCCCATCATGTTAAGGATCATGTTCAACTAAGTTATATGTTTGCCAACTGTTCTTAACTATGCCATTTCGCCTATCATGATGTTGTTGATGACCATATTCTCATTAGGCTTTCGCGTTAAAAACTTTCATGTGAAAATCGTCGTCCACTTATTCCTATCAATGACTTTGCTAGATTCTCATGGCAATTGTCTAACGTGCTTTAGGCTAATTCTGGACTATGCTTTGCTTTGAAACTCTATCTGGCATAGTTTGCTAACTTATGATGTTCAAACCTGTCATTGGAGACCTATTTTGTTTATACCATATGTGCCTGTAAAGGATTTTGTGTAACCTTATTTGCATGTCTTTGTCTGTAAATCCCTGCTCTCTCTCTCTCTCTCTGTTAGCTATAGAATTAAAAGATGAAATGCCTAAGTCTTAAAGTTCGCCTAGTACCAAGCTTGTCACTTATGTTGCTACAGTTATTTACCATTTCTCGAGTAAGCAAGGTAGATGTCTTCAAGTTTGGGCCTAGTTATCGGGTCATCTTGGTACTCAAAACTGAAGCGTATTAATAGCCACCTGGAGTTTGGGCATGTTCATCACCTAAGGCTCCAGGCTCAGTTGAAGACCTAGAATCAGCCTAGGGTACCCTGTATTTGCTATATCTTGGGCCTGTAGCCGCCCTATTAAGTCTGTAACTATTTTATCCTATTTGGGCCTGTAATAATCTGTAGTAACGAAGAATAGGGAGATTAGTGGAATTGGGGGAAACAGGTATATTCTAATGCTTGCATAAAAAAGGGTAGAAAACATGCTTATAGGGTCTATGTGCTCTATTCGCCTTTTCGTTTAGCATGTCTTATTTGTTATTTTGTTTAGTGTGTTCCTATTCTGCCACTCATGGAAATCATGCTTATAGGAAATCACACACAGTTCATCAACCTGTCTAAAGTATGTTTAAGTATTTGCTACACTTGTTTCTAGGCTTACTATTGTGCACACTTAGACATCATGCATATAGGATAAATAATACATGTTTCATTACTGCCTATCTAGATACCATGTGTATAGGGTTTCAATTAATCAATCAATCAATTGTTCCTATTGCTCTTAACACATCTCTCCTTTAGATATCATGGCTATAGGATTTTAATCAGTTAATCAATCACTTTGTTACTTCGTTGCATTGCCACACTTGAATAACATGCCCATAGGGATAATATATAAAATCAATTTCAACTGTTAGAAATCACATCCATAGGATACTGCCATCTTCATGAGAAATATTCCTATAAAACCAACACTGGTAATTCGGGATTCTGAGATCATTTCACTGCCTTATTGTGCAAATAATTAGAAACTATGAATATAGGACTTAATGACTCTAATGCATCTGAAATTGTCTACTGCCTAACTGCCTGCGTGCATTATTGCTTATGTGTGGAGGTTAACTCGAACCTTTAATTTTACTTATGTGTGGTCCTACATGTTTTTGAATGTGCGCTAGTTTTATCATTTTGAGAACCCTGAGTAAAGTCTAGAACCACCTAAATAGTAGGTCCAAAGCCTCCAGGACCATAGGCATGGGACGGGTAATGCACGCATAAGACACGACTTAGAATTGAATTAGAGCTCCTTTAAGTTAACAACTTCAACATAGTAATTGGCTTGCAGGAGATGATAGTCTGTGCCCTCTGAATAATATGAGCAAACCCTACCTCAAGGGAATTGCGAAGTATTATTTATGTTGCACAGGGTGATCCTTTAGGCTAAAAAACTTAGGACCCCCCCCCCCCCCCCCTTTATGTATTTGTAGTTGTATCCTTGTAGTCATTAGGATTTTACTGTTCCTCATATGTTTTAATAAGATTCTTCGGCTTCTACACTTTCCCTTATTTTATCATCTAGCTAAATTAAATAATCCACATAGTTTATTCGGCCGGGACCCACAGTTGTGGACCTCAAAGAGTGTCTAACACCTTCTCTCTGAGGTAATTTGAGCCCTTACCTGGTGTTTGGTGACGTGGGCTAGTTAAATCAGAGTTATTTGCAAATAGGTGCCCTAACGCACCATAAAAATCGTTAGGTGGTGACTGTTCTCTTTTAATACCTCCTCTTTAAAAGAGTTGTCACACGTCGAAACCCGCTTTCACGAGAAAATGGGGTGTGAAAGCATGATGACTCTGTTGGTGATTTACACTTAGGATCTTACCATAATGAGCTTGACTTATGTGGATTATTGTTTTTATTTTATTCACCTTGATTTGTTAAAATTTGCTATGACATGCACATCCCTTCTCCTATTCACCTTTATTTGCTTAAATTTTCTATGACATCCTTTCCCCTATTTTCTTTTGCTATGACCACTCTCCATCTCTTTCATCTTGTCTAAGACTACTATGTCATGACTCTCCCCTTCCCTGCTTCCTCATTTTTTCATGAACTAAACTGACTACCTTCTTTTGTCTTTCTTCTCTCTTCTTTTCATGTTTACTTTTGCTATTATTTACTGCTTTTACGTGTTTTATCATATAAATACTTGGCAATGTATTATTATTTCTGCATAATGAATGCTCCACATCATACTTCACTCATGCCAATTATCAACATAGCAGCGCTTTATGAGTGTCCGCGCTCTTCTGAAAATTACCCTTTTAAATCAGAAAGCCTTATTTGTGGTAGACTAGTCGATCAGCGGTGCAGTCGACGGTCTAGTGCATTTGCCTCTCAAGTTGTCTACTTGGGAGTACCGGTCTAGACCATTTTAAGAACCCTACTCAAACTTGAAATGTACATGCATCATGCTAAACCTAGTACGGGATGAAGCGTTATAAACATAACAACCCGTTAAGATGAACCTTGTCCAAAGTCTGACGGGATTTCCACAATCCTAATGGACACTATTATATTATGTGCATTACTTAGAGAAAATATGCCAACGTATTGATCGTTATTGCATAAGTAGTCAAATCTTTAGGGGGAAAGGACTAACTTTGTTTGTTTGTAGAAATGAAGCATGAAATCCTGAGGTTCGATATGGTCCAAAATATCCCATCCTTTCTACTTGACTGGTGGAAAGACCTTGCACCTTGTGACAAAAATTATGTGAGAAGAGTACGTGGTGACCAGCCATCCCTGCTAAACATTCAACCAAATAGAGAATTGATTGAGGTCGCTACTATGTTCTAGGATGAGAAGACAGTTGTTTTATGATTTGGCAATATAGAAATGACTCATCTCCTAGAAGAAATAGGAGGCTTTGCCAAGTTTCCATAGGATAGTCCGGGATTACTGGTACCAGAGAATCACACTCCCCGCGCGTTCTTTTGAAGATGATGGGTTTTAAGAAGAATGACGGACTGCTCTGTCTAAAGAAATCACACATCCCTTTTGAATTCCTTTACGAGCATTATGGGCATAGAAATTCCTATCATCTTCATCATGATAAACTCGCCATTACTTCCTTGGGTTGGATGCACCGCCGAGTTTATGTGTTCGTCATCTCCTTCTTGGGGTTGTTGATATTTCTAATGAAAGGATGGAGGATTCACACTCGCTTAGCCATGGTTGCTAGGACCTTGATGGATGGCATCGAGGGACAAACTTATACCATCATCCCTATGATCTTAGCTGAGATGTATCGCGCTTTAGATCGGTGCAAGCGGGAATTTGGATCTTTGAGGGTTGCAATCTGTTACTACAAGTCTGGCAGCTGGAACACTTTCAAAGAGGCGAGTACTGTCAAGAGCTTCTACGAAGGCCATTGAATTACTACATAGCTAACTATCACCCAAAGAAAATGTCATTTATCCCAGATAGGTTTGCACATCCTGGAAATGTTGTAAGTTGGGTGCTTCTTCAGCAATCTGACAGATGAGCAGGTACATTGGATGTTTGAATGGTTTCCTAGTAGTGCGTTCTTTATTAGGTCAAGGGGGACTACTCATCTGGTACTAATTGGATTGAGATGCATCTATCCTTATGCTCCCATAAGGGTAATGAGGCAAGAGGGAAGAAAACAGGTCATACCTCGGGTTTCCAACATAGTCCAGTACAAGGTGGACTTTAAAGGAGATGCCATTCCGTTTAAGTTCAAGGAACAACATATGTGGAACCAAAAGATCATTGTGGAAAGAGAAAACATTGATCCAGACAAGTATCACGCCGGTCATATATACTACTATCTATCATGGTTGGAGGACAACGTAGCAAGGGACGTCAAGCCAGGAGTCAATCTAAGGGATATGATCATAGATAAGGTGGTTGAGGCACAAGTTAAGTATAAGATTCTACGAAAAAGAGTGTTTGAGTCTGATGAAAAACATCTGGAACAACAGAAAGTGAACATGGAGGTGATAAAAGAATGAAAGGAGATTACCACTAAGTCAATAGAAAGATTGAAATACTTGGAACAAGAATTGATGGAGCTCGAGGGTAAGATGAGAAAGAGGCTCTCAGATTGCCAAGGCATGGATAGCAGTGAAGGAGGACATCTAGCGAAAGCTTACTTATTGTTGGATATGCGCGATCTGGGGAACTTGATTGATGGGGTCAAAAGAGCCAAGCATGGAGAAGGTCCTTCAGGGACAAAGTAGACTAGGAAATGATGTTCTTTACTGCTTTATAGTTTAGCTTTAGATTTTGATTATAATAAGGCTAAATGCCATTTGTAACTTTAGTATTATTGTCGATTTAATAATGGTTTGACTTATTTTTCGCATTAATGAAATGACGTAAATGTTGTAATCAATTTTCTCCAAGTCTACGTGTTGCTTAGGCATACCTCAGGCACAATGAGGTCCCTAAATTAGGACGCGAATTATTGCATGACTTTGCGTAACATGTTTTAATATTGCAAACACTCTCTTATTTCACTTTACTAACTTTATTACCTTTTACTTTTTCTTTTCCTTTTGATTATTCCCATTCCCAAAGGTTGGTTCGTGCATACTGGCATCATTAGCATACCACACCAGATCTAGAGGTCCTGCACCTCCTCCACCACCAAGCGATCCCAAAGTCAAAGGCAAAGGAAAAGGGAAAATGGATGATTTGAGTGGTATCAAAAAAGACAGCGCTACTATGGCAGACAATATTGAAACTTTAGATAGTTGAAGTACTCCGGCAGAGAATGAGTTGGTCCTACGTTTGAAGCAGAAAATCCTGGAACTACAGGGCGAGGTTGAGCAGGTCCAAAATTTGGCGAACCTCTCCCTCACTCTCAATGTCCCCGACATTAACCAGAAAAGCCCGACTACCCAGAACCAAACACCACCACAAAACACGCAACACCAAAACCCACCACCAAATCCTCCCGCACCACACCAGCAACTCGTACCTCCCCAAAACCTTAACCCGCCACCAGTACCGACCCCTCAACAACACCACCACCATCTAACTCAATACCCACAAACCACAACGTATCACACTCCCCAGAATGCACCATAACCTACTCCCGATCCCCAAAAAACGACCAATGACCAACCTTATACACAAGTTACAGGAATCCATCAAAGCAATCCATCAAGACCCGTTGTATTATGAAAGGTTGATGGTTATTGAAAATCATAAGTTCTCCGACATCATCAAGCTAGGATAAAGAATAGAAGAAGGAATTAAGAATGAGATGGTGGCCAATTTCGAGGCACTACAGGCCACAAATAAAGCTTTACAATCAAGATGCATTTCGAAAAAGAAAGAAGTGGGTGTTGTGATGGTAGCCCAATGCCCCAAGTCTCCCCTAACATACTAAACACCTCCACCCACATATCAACCCTCACCCCCAAGATACCAACACCCTACTGCCACCTATCATACCTATAATACTCAACCTGCATATTACCATTCACCTCCACCCGCCTGCCAAAACTACCTGAAGCCGCGTCCAAATTTCAACCGCTGACCTCCCAAACAATACACTCCAATTGCTGAACCCTAGACCAATTGTATGAGACACTAAATTCTGATGGTTATGTTACTCTTATCCCTGCTATTGTGGTGGAAAACCCATCCCAATGGATCAACCCCAACAAAACATGTGCTTATCATTCAGGCATGAAGGGTCATACCATTGAGGAGTGTCGCACGTTAAAGGACAAGATTTAGATATTGATCGATACTAAGGTCATACAGGCAAATGAAGTTGCACCAATGTTCGTAACAATCCTCTCTCGGATCATAGAGGTGAAGGAGTGAATGTGGTATAGACCGATACAGAACGGGATCAAGAGGGATCTATCAGACTCATTCGAGTGGGAGACACTCCTAAAACATCTCCGGTCATCCTCACTCCAGTTGTGGTACAGACCCAGACACCATTTGAAGTCGAGGTAACTACACCCTTCACTGTGATAGTAGCTCCCACGCCATCTTAAGTGTCCGATGCCATTCTATGGGATTATGTTGCGGAATCGAGGAGAAAAGGAAAAGCAAAAATAGAGGAAACATGTGCCGCACAAGGTAAGACTAGAACTGGTAGAGTTTACACACTTGAGAATCTTGGAGGAACAAGAAAGGAAGCTGCACCTAAGCTGCCTGTTGTCGAAACTGGCTCTGATGATCATTGGAGGAATATAAAAGCAATGGAGTATTCTGTTATTGACCACCTGAACAAAACTCCTGCTCAGATATCCATCTTATCACTGCTGTAAAACTCAGACGCGCATAGAAATACTTTGATGAAGGTGTTAAGTGAAGCTTATGTACCTACCAACATCACTAGTGGAGATATGGCTAACATGGCCGGACATGTATTGGAGAGCCATAAAATCACTTTCCATGAAGATGAATTACCACTAGAAGGACTGAGTCACAACAGGGTTCTACACATCACAGTACAATTCGAAGATAAGTTCATCGCCAGGGTCTTGATAGATAGAGGTTCAAGTCTCAACATATGTCCATTGACTACTCTGAAGAGGTTGGGTAAAGGTCTACACGGGATATGGATGGGAAGCATGAATTTGAAGGTATTTGATGGATCTCAGAGAGCCACCATTGGAGAAATTACCTCAGCCTACATACTGGTCTGACTTGGTTTGATGTTGAGTTCCAAGTGCTAGACATATCTGCTACCTACAACTTATTGTTGGGATGACCATAGATACATGCCTCCGAGGCAGTGGTTTCAACTCTGCATCAGGCTATGAAGTTTGAGTGGAATCATCAGGAGGCGATCATCCATGGAGATCGAAGTAACCCCATCTACACCAATCAGACTGTTCCGGTCATCAAAAAAGGAAGAAGCTGGGTGGGGAAATATACCATCGCATTGAATGAGTCAACGCAATTGAAAAGGACCTATGGTGGAGCAAAAAGATAGAAATCATACTGCTATGGACGGGGTACGAACTTGGCAAGGGTCTCGGCAAAAATCTTCGAGGGATCACCAAAACTGTACAACCACAGTACCATGGCATGACTTTTGGAATCGGATACGAATATACATTGCAAGAATACCAGGATTGGTTGCCACCATGGCGTGCTCCTTATTATCCATTGGAACAACCGGTACCACCTCTGCACAAGAATTCCATCAAGTTGACATGATGTGGGGATCTGAGGAAGATGGGGTTTTAGCTGGCATGAGGAAACTGTTTCTGGATGAAGAAAACATGGACTGCAGTGCAATAGTTGAGGAGGAGGAGGAGGAAGACCTTACCATTCAGACTATGGAGGAAGGAGTTGTTCTCAAGAACTGGACCGTTGCACCATCCCAGGCTCATCGAGTTCCTCAATAGCATAGCAAATTAGCATGAATTATTTTAAAATAGTTTGAGCATTTGAGACATTTTTCAGTATTTTGTTTTGAAATAATTGCTCGAGCCATCGAACCGCGCTTGTTGACTTTTTAAAATTTTATTAATGCATTAATGCTTTTTGTATTTATTATTATCTTTTACATTTTTCTTTTTAGCATAATTATTACCTATCCCGATGAACCTACGACTGTGACATGTAATGAGATGACACGACATAAGTATAGTGATTCAGAGGATCTGGAAGATGATATAATACCTGAGTAAATCATCAGGGAAGTAGAAAACATTGAAAAAAGCCAAAGTCTAATTTGGAGGAAACCGAGGCCGTTAACTTTGGGGATTTTGAAATGGTTAAGGAAACACGTATAAGCATTCATCTATCACCGTCAGAAAAGCAAGAGTACATTAGATTCCTAAAAGAATATGAAGACATATTTGCATGGTCCTACGATGATATGACTGGTTTAAGCACATCAATAGTAGATCACAAGCAACCCATCAATCCCATATGTCCACCGATAAAGCAGAAGCTCAGAAAGTTCAAACCAGATATGAGTTTGAAGATAAAAGAAGAGGTCACCAAGAAAATCAAAGCCAAGGTTCTCCGAGTGGTCAAATACCCGACTTGGTTGGCCAACATTGTGCCAGTTCTGAAGAAATATGGGAAAGTTATATTATGTGTTGATTACCAAGATCTTAACAGAGAAAGTCCCAAAGATGATTTCCTGTTGCCCAACATACACATACTGATTGACAGTTATGCCAAGCATGAGCTCCAATCATTTGTGGATTGCTTCGTAGGATACCATCAGATCTGAATGGATGAAAAGGATGTTGAAATGACAGCCTTCATCATACCATGGTGAATATACTATTATAAAATGATGTCGTTTGGTTTGAAGAATACTAGACCAACCTACATGAGAGCCATGACAATCATCTTCCATGACATGACACACGAGGTGTATGTGGATGGCGTTATCATCAAATTTAAAAGGAGTTCGGATCACATAGCAGACCTGAAAAAAATTCTTCGATCGGCTTCGAAAATACAATTTGAAACTGAATCCTGCAAAATGTGCTTTTGGAGTCCCAGCTGGAAAGTTGTTAGGATTTATCGTCAGTCATCGAGGTATTGAGTTAGACCCATCAAAAGTCAAATCTATCCAGGATAAGAAAGATGTGATGAGTTGCCTCCTCCAAAGAATAAGAAAGATGTGATGAGTTTTTTAGGGCGCCTCAATTACATCATCCGCTTCATAGCACAATCAACTGTGATATACGAGCCAATATTCAGAATGCTGAGGAGAGATGCTGCAAAAAGGTGGACTAAAGAATGCCAGAAAGCCTTCGACAAAATCAAGGAGTATTTATCTAAACCGCCCGTGTTGATCCCACCAGAACCAGGAAGACCTCTGCTACTTTATTTTTCCGTGTTAGATGGGGCTTTTGGTTGCGCTCTTGGACAACATTATGAAACTAGAAGAAAGGAGCAGGCGATATATTATCTTAGCAAGAAGTTCACGCCTTATGAAGCTCGATAATCTTTGTTGGAATGCACCTGTTGTGCTTTAACATAAATAGCTGAGAAGTTGAGGCATTATTTATGTGTATACACTACATATATCATATCAAGGATGGATCCGCTAAAGTACATCTTTCAAAAACCCATGCCTATGGGTAAGTTAGTGAAATGGAAAATATTGCTGAGTGAGTTCGACATCATCTATGTAACTCAGAAGGCAGTTAAAGGGCAAGCGTTGGTAGATCATTTAGTAGAAAATCCCGTAGATGGGGAAAACATATTTTCGTAAAACTCTATCTCGTATCCGTAAAACTTAGGTTTTCATGCACCAACAATATGGTGGAATACAAGGCTAGCATCCTGGGACTCAGATTGGCCATTGACATGAACGTTCAGGAGCTGCTGGTAATCAGAGATTCAGATCTTTTGGTGCACCAGGTTCTAGGGGAATGGGCTACTAAGAACACAAAAATATTGCCATATTTGCACTGCGTACAATAGATGATCAAGAGGTTCGCGAAGATAGAGATCAAAATGTTCCAAGGATTCAGAATGAGTTTGGAGACGCATTAGCCACTTTGTCTTCCATGATACAAAACTCAGACAAGAATTTTATTGATCCAATCCCAATAGGAATTCATAAGAAGCCAACTTATTATTCTCATGTTGAAGAAGAGATTGACGGAAATCCGTGGTTCCACGATATCAAGGAATACTTGGCGAAGGGAGAATATCTAGAGCACACTACCCATACTCAGAAGCGTACGCTTCAAAGATTAGCCAACCATTTCTTTTAAAGTGGAGGAATTCTGAATAGAAGGACTCCTCACCTGGGATTACTACAGTGTGTCGATGCCAAAGAGACATCCAGATTGCTTGAGGAAATATATGCCGGAACCTGCAGACCCCACAACAATGGTTACGTTTTGGCCAAGAAGATATTAATAGCAGGGTATTTCTGGATGACTATGGAAACTGACTGCATCAAGTATGTTCAGAAGTGTCACCAATGTCAGATACATGCTGACATGATATGAGTTTCACCCAATTAGTTCAACGCAACAAGTTCACCCTGGCCTTTCTCCGCTTGGGGTATGGATGTCATCGGATCAATCGAACCCACTTCTTCAAATGGGCATAGGTTCATTCTGGTGGCCATAGACTACTTACAAAATGGGTTGAAGTTGCATCTTATAAAGTTGTAACTAAGAAGGTTGTAGCAGATTGTGTTCGGGACCGCATTGTTTGTCAATTTGGGGTACCAGAGTCAATCATTACTGACAATGCTGCCAATCTCAATAACGATTTGATGAAATCCATGTGTGAAACATTCAAGATTAAGCATAGGAACTCCACATCATACATGCCGCAAATGAACTGAGTCGTAGTAGCCGCCAACAATAACATCAAGAAGATATTGAGGAAAATGGTGGACAATTACAAACAATGGCATGAGAAGCTACCATTTGCTTTACTTGGGTATCGTACCATAGTTCACACATCAACTGGGGAAACTCCCTACCTACTGGTTTACGGTACTGAAACCGAAAAAAATCTTTTAGACCAAATTGAGGAGCTAAAACGAGAATACCAAGCATTATACCATATTTTTCTTGAGGATGCCAATGCTGAGATGAGTGTTCTAGAGTCATGTGAGGAAGTAGATAATATTATATTTGAAGACTCTAGTTTGTGTACATATGAGGATGTAAAGAGTAATACAATTCGAGAGTTAGGGCGTATTGGTCCTCATTCCATACATTTTTCAACATTGTGTTTGGATGATGACATGGAAATCGAGTCATCTGAGCCTTTGCAGGAGCAAATGGACGAGGAATGGGGTGCCTATATTCTTGAATTTGTTGTGCCAAAAAGCAAAAATTATATTCCTCATCTAAAGGTCAATAGGTGTGGAGCGAAAATTTTATTGCTTGACCTGATTTTCTTTGTAGCCCCACCAAAGGAGCATAGCCACAGACTGGATGCCCTATTGGGGGCTCAATTCATAAGTTCGAGATGGAGACAAAAAAATGCTACAAGTCGTGCCTCGACGTTAAATGAGGCGCTTGTTGGGAGGCAACCAAACTTTACTTCTTTCTTTTAATTTTATTTTTATCTTATTATTATTGTAGTGTATGTTTTTGTTTTGTAGGATTATGAGCATAGGAAGCAAAAGCCATTGGGAGAGTGCAAAAGCGAGCTAGATGGTGAGAACTAACTATGGGGTGACCACACAAAGGAACATGCCTGGGGGAAGTCTGAGTACCCGTGAGCCGCTATTGCTTCGGCCTTTGGCCTTTCAGGGAATATTTTGTCCACCCTTGTTATTATTTTGCTTTATTTGTGCATTGGAGACACTGCACTCCTTTAAGTGTGGGGTGGGACAATTCCTCTAGATAATTAGTAGTAGTATGTTAGAAAATGTTAACTTCTTATTTTGATTTTAGCTTCTTGTTATTGTTTTCGTAGTTGTGTAGTATTTTAGTAGCTTAGTTTATTTTTTTTAAATGTGAAAAATAAGAAAAATCACAAAAAATCAAAAAAAGTAGAAAAATTAGACTTTTCCTGACGATGGATCTCCTAGACAGTTTTCTTGAGGGATTAAAGTCTAAACAAAAATCCAAAAATATGTCTTTTAGCTTTCTTTAGGTAGTAATAATCCCCTGTAGTTTTTCTTTGTACCTCAATTTTTTTCCATGCGATGTAGTTTAAACCGGGTAGTAGTTTTTTCTTTTATTTTTTTTATTTTTAGAGTAGATTAGAAATTAGGGAATAAATGGAGGAAGAAAGATGAGATTACTAGGCACCCTTGACTTTTTTGATAGTAGCATATTTAAGCTTTGACATGCGTAGTATCTTTCCTATGTGCTAAAAGTGCTTATGATGCCTTGGTTATTTGGATAGGATGTTTTGTGATGCCTATGTCTCATTTTCTTGACTTATGTTCACTTTGTGCTTAATGCTTGACATTTCGTGGCTCCGTGAATACTTGCATTAGTTTGAGAGTCGGAATGGAACCATCATTAGTGAGTCATGTGCCATGCGTGGTGAGATATTTGTATAGTCCATGTTATTGAGCTTGTGTCTAGAACTTGCCCGGTATGTGAGTCGAAGTGAAATTTTAGGTGATACTCAGTTTGAAAAATGATTTTAGGTTATCTTTATTCTTTTTGAGTTTAATGCTTATCACAAATAAAATATATCCCTAGTTAACCATTTTGAGCTTATAGACTTTTATTTGGCACCCATATTACAAGTCTAAACCTCTTTTGTTCTAAATTGACATTGTTTTGATCTTTTTACCTCTTAAAGCACTTTAATTGTGAGATGAGCGCTAAAAGGAGTAACAAGGTACTAAGTATGGGGTGGCTTTTGAGTGGAAACGGTGAAAGGAAGAAAAATGCACTTGTTTTGTAAAGGAATACACCACTAGAGGAAATTGTAAAAGAGAAAAAGAAAAAAAATTAGATGAATAAATTGATATTTTGTTCTTGCTAGTGGGAATGAATTAAAGTAGTGCTTAAAGAGAGAGGGAACATTGCTAGGGATGATTTTAGTTGTGAAATTAAAATTGCGATTGAAGAATTTGTGCTTACAGTTGATTATGTGATGTGTTAAAGTGTGTAGGAGGGTTAGCCACTATTTCTAAATATATCCTTCCCGTCCCTTAGCCCACATTACAACCATAAAAAAGTCCTAATTGATTTTAGACCGAGTGATCCTACATTAGCAGAGATTTATATTAAGGGCAAGCCTATGGTGCCAATTGCATGCATGTGACTTCTTTTGTGAGAGTGAGAGTTTTGTTTTTGATATACATGAGTCCTTAAAATATATTTGAGCATTTGATTTAAATGTATGAAAATAACTTACTATTTTGTTCTTGTTGTAAGGGCACATGGTTTCACAAGGGATAGGTAATTTTAATAGACTTCTCTCTATGATGTTGGGTGTTCAAGCCATGAGTGCATTGTGACATTGAGTTAGTTTTTGAGGCTAGGATTATTATGAGAATGTTGTGTCTTTGTTTGAATATTTTAGAAATATGGAATAAGAAAAGTGAAGTGCATGTTATTCCACATGCTAAAGTTTAATTATTACTATAAACCATGATCATTGGTGTAGTGTGCCTCAATTGTGTAAAAACAAAGTGCTCAAGGATAGTGTGAATTGTTGGTTGACTCGAGGACGAGCAATGTTTAAGTGTGGGGTAGTGATATTTGTCTATAATTTCATATTCTTAGTACATTACTTACCTTACATTTTGGGTCTTTAATGCTAAAACATACTATATTTGTGCTTAATTAAGTTTATTTTATGTGTAGGTACGTTAAAGATGACATTAGGAGCAAAAGTAGTAATTTTATGTGTATTTTATGCACTACAAGAATGGCTCGTGATTATTGGATGATGTGAAATATTATAATGAGATAATGAAACAATGATGGAAGACAAATGATTGAAGACAAAAGCAAAAGAAGACAAAAGGAAACAAGCAAAGGAATTGAAAATAACGAAACAGAAATGAAAACGTGAAAGAAGGAAAAGTTAGGCAAAGCAAAGGAATTGAAACTAAGCAGAAACAGAACAGGAGTAGCAACGAATTTTGCTCGCAAACTACCTCGTGTCGCACAGTGGAAACCGCGCGTCAGATGTTTCACCGCCAGGGATATAGTGAGGTGGACCAGGCATTTTTCCTCGCGTGGCGAGGTCTGTCACGAGGCGACGCGTGTTCCGAGTTTCAAGCCTATTTTGTCTCCTTTTTGGTTTTGGGCTTGGCTATTTCGTCTAGGCTTTTCCCCTACACGTATAAATAGTCATTAAATACTATTTTTAAGGAGGAGACCTATTTTGGAAAGACTTTAGACGGAGAGATTTTAGACGAAGGGAGAGCACGGAGCCGCCGTGGAGGCCAGAATTTATCAGATTCCATCTTTCTTCCATCAAACTTAGTAATCTTTACTTTTTCTTGATAAATTGTTGTTTTGCTACCATGTCTATGCGGAGCTAAACTTTACGTTCTAGGGTTGTGGTTGTCATGAATATTAAAGTTTATTAATTATATTACCGTTAATTCGAGTTATCATCTTTGGTTGTTTCTCTAATTATGTGCATAATTGCTTAATTGTTTGGCCAGGAGTTAAGTTCTATTTACTATCTATGCTACGCTTGGGAAAGTCGTGTTTAGATTAGAGTAGAATTGGAGAGAGCTTGTTTCTAAACCCGTGGCTCGGGAAAAGATTTTGCGGTTAGGATAGGAATATACCTAACGGCCTTGCTTAGTCGAATACCGTATTATATTCATTCATGATAGATTAAAGACCATAGGAATACATGGTTGATATATTATGGATAGACGGATAGTATTGTAGGAACAAGCTATTTATATAAACGATCCGGTCAGCTAGCAATCATAGATAATTTGGATTAACAGGTGTAATTACGAACTCAATAGGATTGATAAACCAACCACAACCTTGGAATCTATATCTCCCTTGGTTACGTGTTTGAATTTCGTATAATTGTAATAGAAAAGTTAAACTTTTGATCATCTTGGACAGTAAATTGATTTTAGTTTTCTTAGTTAACGGTTAATCTAAGTCTCTATGGGTTCGACATCCGACTTTCGAGTCACTTTATTACTTGATGTCCACGTATACTTGCGCATACTTGGGGAACCAACATATGCATTGGTTGTTTTTATCCAGGCTCCACTTATTCCTATGTGTCATCTAATTTTGCCTCGTATTTGGGAGTATCTCGTGATTATTTGAGTTCTCCTGTTTATGTGTCTACACCTGCGGGAGATTCTATTATTGTTGACCATGTGTATCGATCGTGTTTGGTTGTTATTAGTGGTTTTGAGACCAGAGATGAATTATTATTGCTCAGTATAGTAGATTTTGATATTATTTAGGGCATGGACTAGTTGTCGCCCCATTATGCCAGGATTACCACGATTAGAGTGGAGAGGTACCTTAGAGTATACTCCCACCAGAGTTATTTCATTTCTTATAGCTCAACGAATGGTTGAAAATGGGTGTGACGCGTATCTAGCTTATGTGAGAGATGTCATTATTGATACCCCTACAGTTGAGTCAATTATAGTAGTGAGGGATTTTCCAGATGTATTTTCAGCTAATCTTTCGGGCATGCCGCCCGATAGAGATATTGACTTTGGTATTGATTTGTTGCGGGCACTCAGTCCATTTCTATTCCTCCATATCGTATGGCTCCTCCTGAGTTGAAGGAGTTGAAAGATTAGTTGCAGGAGTTGCTCGATAAGGGCTAAATTAGGCCCAGTGTGTCACCTTGGGGTGCTCCGGTCTTGTTTATGAAGAAAAAGGATGGTTCTATGAGTATGTGCTTTGATTATCGCCAGTTGAACAAAGTTACAGTGAAGAAAAAGTATCCATTGCCTCATATTGATGACCTATTTGATCAGTTATAGGGTGACAGAGTGTTTTCCAAAATTAAATTACGTTCACGCTATCATCAATTGAAGATTCGGGAGCCAAAAATCCCGAAGACTGCTTTCAGGACTCGATATGGTAACTACGAGTTCCTTGTGATGTCATTTGGGCTAACCAATGCCCCATGTACATTTATGAACTTAATGCACAATGTGTTCTGGCCCTATCTTAACTCATTCGTCATTGTGTCTATTGACGACATTCTGGTGTACTGCCGGACTCGGGAGGATCATGAGCAGCACTTGAAGACTGTGCTTCAGACCTTGAGAGAAAAGAAGTTTTATGCAAAATTTTCAAAGTGTGAGTTTTGGATAGAGTCAGTGGCATTCATGGGTCATGTGGTGTCGAGTGATAGGATCAAGGTGGATCAGAAGAAGATTGAAGCAGTGTAGAGTTGGTCCAGACCATCCTCATCTACGGAGATCTGGAGTTTTCTTGGGTTGGCAGGGTATTTTCGTCGATTTGTATAGGGTTTCTCATCTATTGTAGCACCTATGACCAGGCTGACCCAGAAGGGTGCTCCGTTCAGGTGGACATAGGAGTGTGAGGAGATCTTTCAGAATCTCAAGACAACTTTGACTACAGCCCCAGTATTGGTATTGCCGATAGGTTTGGGGTTTTATACTGTATATTGTGATGCGTCACGGATTTGTCTCGACGCGATGTTGATGCAGGACGGTAGGGTGATTGCCTACGCGTCTAGATAGCTGAAGGTGGATGAGAAGAACTATCCTATCTACGACCTTGAGTTAGCAGCTATTGTTCATGCCTTGAAGATTTGGTGGCACTAATTGTACGAAGTCCCTTGTGAGATCTACATCGATCACTGGAGTTTGAAGCATCTCTTCAAACAGAAGGATCTTAACTTGCATCAGCGGAGGTGGTTGGAGTTGCTTAAGAATTATGATATCACCATTTTGTACCATACCGGGAAGGACAATGTGGTGGCCGATACCTTGAGTCTCCGGGCAGAGAGTTTGGGGAGCTTAGCATATCTACCAATAGCAGAGAGACCATTAGCGTTGGATGTTCATGCCTTAGCCAACCGGTTTGTTAGATTGGATATTTCTGAGCCGAGTCGAGTGTTGGCTTGTGTGGTCTCTATCTTCTCTCTTTATGATCGTATCAGGGAGCGTCAGTATGATGACCCCCATTTGCTTGTCCTTTAGGACACG
This sequence comes from Nicotiana otophora, assembly GCA_000715115.1. NCBI lineage: Eukaryota > Viridiplantae > Streptophyta > Magnoliopsida > Solanales > Solanaceae > Nicotiana > Nicotiana otophora. The sequence goes on from AWOL01S0001002.1 coordinate 341,204, forward strand.
GTTCAACACTGTGATGCTAAGGAGGTCACTATTAGAGATGATAGTTTTTTGAGGATGCAGGGCAGGCTATGTGTGCCCAATGTAGATGGTTTGCATGAGTTGATTCTCCGGGAGGCTCACCCTTAGCGGTACTCCATTAATCCAGGTGCCGCGATGATGTATCAAGACTTGAGGCAACATTACTAGTGGAGGAGAATGAAGAAGGACATAGTGGAATATGTAGCTGGGTGTTTAAAATTTCCAGCTGGTGAAGTATGAGCATTAACGACCAGGTGGATTACTTCAGAAATTAGAGATTTCGGAGTGAAAATGGGAGCGGATCACTATGGATTTAGTTGTTGGGCTTCCACAGACTCAGAGGAAGTTTGATGCAGTTTGGGTGATTGTGGATAGGCTGACCAAGCCAGCTCATTGCATTCCTGTGATGACTAATTATTCATCCGAGAAGCTTGCTCGAGTTTATATCTGTGAGATTGTTAGGCTTCATGGCGTACTGGTATCTATCATCTCTGACCGGTGTACGTAGTTTACATCACGGTTCTCGAGGGCCGTACAGCATGGGTTAGGTACTCGGGTTGAGTTGAGCACAACATTTCACCCTCAGACTAACGGACACTCCGGGCACACTATTTAGATACTGGAGGATATGCTCCATGCATGTGTGATGATGTTTGGAGGTTCTTGGGATTAGTTATTGCCACTTGTAGAGTTTTCCTATAACAACGGTTATCAGTCGAGCATTCAGATGGCACCGTGTGAGGCTCTGTATGGTAGGCAGTTTCGATCTCCAATGAGTTGGTTCGAGTCGAGAGAGGCTAGGTTATTGGGTACAGACTTGGTTCAGGATGCTCTAGAGAAGGTTAAGTTGATTCAGGATCGACTTCGCACAGCCCAGTCTAGATAGAAGAGTTATGCAGATCGGAAGGTTCACGATGTTGCATTCATGGTTGGAGAGCGGGTCCTCCTCCGGATGTCACCCTTGAAGGGTGTTATGAGGTTTGGAAAGAAAGGCAAGCTAAGCCCAAGGTTTATTGGCCCATTCGAGGTGTTCCGACGTGTTGGGGAGGTTGCTTATGAGCTTGCCTTGCCTCCCAGCCTAGCAGGAGTCCATCCGATATTTCATGTTTCTATGCTCCGAAAGTATCACGACGATCCGTCTCATGTGTTGGATTTCAGCTCAGTCTAGTTGGACAAGTATTTATCTTATGTTGAGGAGCCGGTGTCCATTTTGGATAGGCAGGTGCGAAAGCTGAGGTCAAAGAACATTGCTTCAGTGAAGGTTCAGTGGAGGGGTAAGCTGGTTGAGGAGGCGACTTGGGAGACCGAGCATGATATACGTAGCGGTTATCCTAATCTTTTCACCACTTCAGGTATGATTCTATACTCGTTCAAGTACTAACGATTATTTTAAGAGGGGGAGGATGTAACGACCCGGACGGTCATTTTGAGAGTATTAGCCCCGGTCCCCTATTTACTGCTTTCCCCGTAGCTTTTTCTGCTTGTGTGACTTGTTGAGATGTTTTGTTTGTGGTTTTGGAGTGATTTGGGACACTTAGTCCCTAAAACGGAATCTTAAGTTATATGATTTTGACCATAGTTGGATTTGTGTGAAGACAACTCCATAATGGAGTTTCGTCAGTTTTGTTAGCGTCGTTGGGTGATTTTGGACTTCGGATCGTGTTCGGATTGTGTTTTGGAGGTCTGTAGCTGAATTAGGCTTGAAATGGCAAAAGTTGATTTTTTTTTGGAAAGTTTGACAGGAAGTGGACCTTTTGATATCTGGGCCGGATTCCGATTCCAATTCTGGAAGTTGTAGTAGGTCCGTAGTGTCAATTATGACTTGTGTGTAAAAATTGAGGTCAATCGGACGTGATTTGATAGGTTTCGATATCGGTCGTAGAAGTTTGAAGTTTCAAAGTTCATTATGTTTGAATCAGAGCATGATTCGTGTTTTTGTTGTCATTTGATGAGCTTTGAGGGCTTGACTAAGTTCGTATAGTATTTTAGGACTTGTTGGTATATTTGGTTGAGGTCCCGGGGGCCTCGGGTGGATTTCGGGTGGTTATCGGACCAAATTTGGAGTTGGAAGGATTGTTGAAGCACTACTATTCTGGTGTCACTGCACCTGCGGTATGGTTGGCCGCAAGTGCGGACTCGCAGAAGCATGCGTGGGGCTGCAGGTGCGAGGCTAGGTCGGCCCAGCAGGGGGTGCATGCGAAAGGAGAGCCGCACATGCGCATCCGCACATGCGAAGATGTGACCTGCAGAAGCGGAAAGGGCCGGCCTGGGGCAGAGTCGCAGAAGCGGAAGGTCCTCCTCAAAAGCGGGCCCGTAGGTACGAGCCCTGATCCGCAGGAGCGAAATTTTGTATTTAAGTGGAATCCTCACCTGCGATGGAAATTCCCCAGGTGCGACTAAGAGCCAGCAGGTACGAAATCGCTGGGCAAAAAAGGTTAAGTTCGAGGGTTTTATCCCATTTTTATTTTAGGACTTTGAGAGCTCGGATTTGGGCGATTATTTGAAGAGTTTTCAGAGGAAGCTGTTGGGTAACGATTTTTAACTCATTTATGGTTATATTCCACTAATCTATAGTTGATTTCATCATTTAATTAAGGATTTGGGTGGAGAAATTTGGGGGAAAAGTTGGAAAGTTCCTCAGCCAAAATTTTGAGTTTTGATCGAGAATGTGATATCGGATTTGAGTAATTTTGGTACGAGTGAACTCGTGGTTGAATGGTTATTCGTATTTTGTGACTTTTACCCGATTCCGAGATGCGCTCCCGGGTCGACCTTTTGGGGCGAATTTCTAATTTCTTGCTAAAATTTTGATTTCATTAATTAGATTAGTTTCTTATAGTTATATTTATAGTATGTAATTGATTTTGGGTAGATTTGGACCATTCGGGGTTGGAAAATCGAGGAAAGGGCATTCTTATTGATTGATTGAGTTTGGTTCGAGGTAACTGGTTTGCCTAACCTTGTGTGTGTGGTGGGGGGGGGAATCCTCATAGGATTTTTGTACTCTTGTGATATTTCTGTGATATGTGAGCTCCGTGTACGTGAGGTGACGAGTGCGTACACGGGTTAATTGTTGTAAAATCCGATTTTTCACTGAGTAGTAGCTCGTTACACTTTAATTGAGTTTGACCAGCATATGTAGTTATCCTGTTTAGTTTAAATTCGCATGTCTACATATCTCAAATGCTTATTTGAAATATGTGTAGCATGTTTAGTTGAATTCCTTCCTTTGCTTGATTTGCATCAACCTTAGCTGTAGAATTATTGCTATTAATTGTTTTTTTTCCACCGATTTGAGTTGTGCGCTTACTTTTGGGACTATGAGGCGATACCTCGGGAGATCCCCCTCCATATTTACTTTTAGGACTACGAGGCAGTACCTCGAGAGATCCCCCTTCACATTTACTTTTGAGACTACGAGGCAATACCTCGGGAGATCTCCTTGCATATTTTTTGGGGGGACTACGAGCCGGTATCTCGGGAGATCCCATGTTGAGTATTTACTTTTGGAATTACGAGACGGTATCTCGGGAGTGCCCCTGTTGTTTATCTCATTCTGTTGTGTTGTTATTTCTCTTTGAATTCTTTCTGTTAAATTCTTAGTCTTTCTTCATTTTATTATATCATCTGTCTTATTATGATATCCCAGTAGGGCCCGGACCTCACTTCGTCACTACTCTACCCAGGTTAGGATTTGCACTTACTGGGTACCCTTGTGGTGTACTCGTGCTACTCTTCTGCACATGTTTTATGTGGAGATCCAGGTGCTTCTTATCAGCCTCGTTATCAGTGAGCAACGAGATTTTGGAGACTTCAAGGTATATTTGCCCGCGTCCGCAGACCTCAGAGTCCCCCTATATTCCCTCCTATGTTGTTTACCTTTCCATATTTTCTTAGACTCTGGTGTATAGAGATACTAGATTTTCTTCTGTAGCTTATGACTTATGATTACCGGATTTTGGGAACTCTGTGTATACTCTAGTGCTGGATTGTTTGTACATGCCGAGTTGCATTTTATCATTTTATAGTTATCTGTTGCAGTCTAGTTGTTAAATTATGTTTTCATTTCTGTTATTCCACAATTCATTAGGCTTACCTAGTCGTGAAGACTAGGTGCCGTCACGACGTCTTATGGAGGGAGACTTGGGTCGTGACATCAAGTGACTAACACATCTCTCTTACATAATCATCCCCACGAGAAATACTTCTATAAATCATCCATGCCACATAGACAAATCTGAACATGAGCAGTCGATCAACGAGGCGAGTACTGCAATACCAATGAAGCATCCGTAAGTCAAAACACAGTTCTCCTTCTAAAGTGCGCCCCTACTCAGGCAATGCCAAGTAGTAATAGCATTCATCTAGTCATCTGAAATCGTCCATGTTGTCTAAGAATTCATGACCTTCTCTTCCAACTAAGCCGTGATCTTGCACATGCAAATCTCAATCCCCTGCAACACACCGCATCTATCATACGATCATATGAAAAGCACGAGAATATCATAATAAACTCTGAGTCACCAGTAGGATGCATATTCGATTAGTCATAAATCTTCCATTTGATCCCATCCCAGAGAAAATCACAATACACAACACGCTTCTCACGCCGGTAGGAAATATCCATCTCAAACCGTGGTAGAGACCATCGAGAACTCTTCGAAACCCTTTCGCACATAACAAAGCCATTAGAACTGAATCTCTCCAACTCAACCAAGCCACGCAAGTCGCCAAATCCCAAGAGCATTACCACGAAACACCTGTAGAGCATTACCCAAAGAACCGATCATATACATTACGGTGTTGATCCAATCTACTACTAAACTGTCCTATTTCTTCGAGTTTCTTCTAAATTGCATCCAAGTTGATAGTCCCCCTTGCTAGACACCACTATCCTTACCCAACTCACCACAAGAGATCCTAGCATAAAACCGCATGCCCTAAAGCCCATAAGCCATTGTATTCCCTCTTAAGCACCCCAAAAGTACCACAACCGAGATACCCACTCTGAAGAGACCTTCTGTGAATCTAAAAATGTTTCATTTATCTTCCTGATACTGAAATGTAGAATTCATAAGGATATAGAAATACCGCGAGTCTCGATACCATCCAATGTAAATCTTTGTTACTAGCCATATACAAATCCTGAAAATTCCCAATTGCTACATGTAAATCTTGAATCCATTAGAACCTTCTCGAGAGTCATTTACCCTGTTCAAATCTCAATTGCACGACCAAAATGGCCTGAACGACTTGTGCCCCATTAGGACGGCAACACCCAAAGATGTAACCCCACCTTAACGCAACCAATAAAATTCCTACTCTATACACGCTACATCCTTCATGAATCACCACTAAAACATTCCTTGATTCTCATATACCCATAGAGTGTAATACAACCCGTGTCTAAAATTCCTCTTACTCAAGTCATCCTCTATCTCAACCTCTGTAAGTCGTAACTGATTCACAAGTATACCTTAAACTGAAACCTTACAACACATAACCGTGCAATCAACTCGTCGATAGCAGACTCCCCCACTTGGCTCAAAGCCATGGGATAAAACATCTGATAACTTACAATAACCATACTCCATTTTTGCCATAATACCGCAGTGAGATTCAACTTAATCATTCATAAGCTCATGTAACACAAGCCATCTAATACCTCAAATCATCTGCAAATCTCGCATTTATCCTTGTGATAGCCAGGCCAACTATTACAAACGATCCAAACTCAAATCGCATGAATATAACCCACTGGTAGATAAGAAATCCTTCACAATACATCATAAAAATCACACATCCGTAGATTACCTCGCAAGTTGTAATCCACCTGCTTAGCCTCAAGCTGACATCTCTTTATATACCCTTTAACAACTATAACTGCTACGTAATCACTTAATCTTCCTGAGTCTGGACTCACAACAAGACATGAAAATCTAGTTCACTACACAATTAAACAACATGAAAGATTCCCTCAACACACCTATAACTCAAGCCAATACGTCAAATCAAGACAGAAATCAAACTCCCAGTAGTCATTTCCATATCTCAAGCAAACTTTTCTCGTCACATTCAAATCATACGAACACATCTCGCAACCACATCATACTGATCACGTAGCCATTCAGCCACTCACCGTGCCACAAATTCCACTCATACGGACACTACCAGATGAATAAGTCCAAAAGCACGTGCTCACATAACCAAAATCCTCGTGCTCAAGCCACAGTCAAAACCTGGCTTCATGTCCTCTAGACTGGCCCATCATCCGCACACCAAAATCACATCTCTCACCTCATCCATGAATCATAATCCATCAATGCATAACTGATACCGAGCGCTCACATGCGCATATGAGTGCGTGGAAGGAATTCAAAGAGTTATGCTTCAAGCTGAATCAATGTCGCATGATACACGAAGAAAGATAGGAAGTATATCCTAAATGTCTCGTAGCCTCTCGAAGATAGGTATGAACGTCATCATACCGATCCGCAAAACTCTAATAGAAATTTGCTCATGACTTGTAGAACCTATGAACCTAGAGCTTTGATACCAATCTATCATGACCCAAAATTTAACTAGTCGTGATGGCACCTAACCTAACCCGCTAGGTAAGCCAGTTAAAAAAATCCAATTCCAATAAAAGTAATAAAACAATTAAATAGAAGAGATTATCAGAATCTTATACATTCCCCAAGGACTGGTAGTACAAATCATGAGCTTCTAAGAAAAGAATTTACAAAGCTGGAATTTAAATAAATACATCATCTGTTCGAAAAGTACATAAACGGAGTATTATGAATCTAAGGCTACCATGAACAAGAGGTAGCTACAACCAGAACACAGGTACATCTTCAATTCCAGCTCCTGTCGATCATAGCAACATCAACAGCCAATATCTGCATGCAAGGTACAGAAGTGTAGTATGAGTACAACCGACCCCATGTACTCAATAAATAACAAACCTAACCTTAAGTTGAAAGTAGTGACGAGCTGAAACAAAGGTCAGGTCCAACATCAGTAGCCAATAACAGTTCATAACAACGTAAAGCAAGTAATAAAAGAAGTAACTCAAAGATCAAATACTCATCTTTTTCATAGTTTCCAAATAAGTAGTCCCGCTTTTCAAGTATATCAGTGAACACCTAGATTCTTTACCGAAATCGTCAATCAGGGGCGAAGCTATGTTGGCCCAAGGGTGGTCAACTGACCACCCTTCGCCGAAATATTATACTATGTATAAGGTAAAATATTACTTGTTATTGATTAAAAATAGCCTTTGAACACCCTTGCATTGCCCACGGGCACTTATTGAATTTCCTGGCTTCGCTATTGATGTCAATGCAATGTATCTCATAGATGAACTCGTGTACTCACACTATCAGAGTACTCAATCTCACTGTCTCACACTTTTCACTCATCATGCTCAATCACTCAGTATTGTATATGGCCAATCCAGCCTAGGGACGATCCACCCCAGAATATATAAATCAATTGACCATCATTTACTCAGTACTAAGTAGGGCCAAATCCAGCCTGTGGGGAAGATCCATCCCTTAATATAATCAACCGCGCTCACTGGGGGTGTGTGCAGACTCTGGAGGGGATCCTTTAGACCAAGCGCTATAATATGTACGGACAACTCATGTGCTGCATGAACAACTCACGTGCTATAGTATTAATATCCTCACAATCAGTCCCCCGGCCTCACTCAGTCATCAGTCTCTCCAGTCTCTCTCTCACGGGCTCACAATGTAATGAAACTAGCCCGAAAATGATGATATGATGTATCAATAAATAACAACAGAGACTGAGATATGATATGTAATTAGTGAATATGACTGAGTACGAAATTTCAATGAAATCAATAAGTCAATAACAAGGAACGACCACTATGGGTCCCAACAGTACCAGCATATAATCTAAACAAGATCTCTAGCATGATTGACAACTCAATTACTTTAGTACGTAGAGATTTCATGATTACAGATAAGATTAGGTAACTAGACAGTGCCACATAAATAACAGAGTCAAGATTCATACAGTGTACGCCCACATGCCCGCCACCTAGCATGTGCGTCACCTCAACACCAAAACACATAACACCCAATTCGAGATTTCATACCCTCAGCACCAAGTTTAGAAGTGTTACTTACCTCGAACAAGCCAATTCCAATACTGAGAAAGCCAAGCGATGTTCCAAAATGCCATCTCATGCGTACCGACCTTCGAACAGCTAAACACTAGCCAAAAGCAACTCAAATACATCAAATAATTCCAAAGGAAACAAACCCAATCGATAAAAGTTGAATCTTTAATCAAAGTCCAAAGAATTCGACTAAGAAGTCCAACCCGGGCCCACGCCTCGGAACCCAACAAAACTCACAAAATTCAACAACCCATTCAATTACGATCTCAACCATACTAGTTTAAATCATATCCGACTCCAAATCGATGTTCAAAAATAAAAAATTCAAATTATGAAACCATAGGCAAAATCCCCCAACTTCTCTTTTGCAATCCTCAATCAAATGTCGATAATGAAGATAGATTCGTGAAATAAAATAAAAAATGAGTAGAGAACACTTACCCCAGTTCACATGGTGAAAATTGCTCAAAGAATCGCCTCAATCATAGCTCCATAGTTCCAAAAATGTAAAAATGGCTGAAACCCTCGAAATAGAGTACTTTAAACTTGTGCCCAGGCATCCTCTTACGCGAACGCGGGAAAACCATCGTGTTCACGATGAACAAAAACATAATGCCACCAAAATACTCTACGCGTTCACGGCATAAGCCTCGCTAATGAGACACACATAGGAGACAGAACTACGCGAACATGGTTCCAACTACGCGATCACGATGAAGAAAGGCCTGAAGCTCCAACTCCCAGCTTAACCCTACGAGAACGCGTGAATGCATGTGCGAACACGATGCACAATCTGCAGTAACCTATGCAAACGCGGACCAATGTTCGCGAATACGAAGGAGAAACACTCAGCCTCAGATTTTCCCTTACGCGATCAAATTCCGGATTCCGCGATCGCGATGAAGAAATGTGACATCAGACACCATAACACACCAACAATTAAAACATGAAGAAAAATTGCCCGAAATCAATCCGAACCATGCCCGAGCCCCTCGGGACCACGTCCGAATATACCAACAAGTTTCATAACATAACACAAACCTACTCGTGGCCTCAAAACATACATAATAACATCGAAACGATGAATCGCATCTCAGTTCAAACTTGATTAACTTTAAACTTTTCAACTTCCATAACTCGTGCCAAAACATAGAAAATCAACTCGGAATGAATTCAAATTTTGCACACAAGACGCAAATAACAAAACGAAGCTATTCCAATTCCTGGAACCACAATCAGAATCTGATATCAAAAAGTCCAACTTTCGCCATTTTAAGACAAATTCAACTAGGGACCTCCAAGTCACAATCCGGACACACTCCTAAGTCCAAAATCACCCAACGGATCTAACGGAACCATCAAAACTCCAATCCCAGGTCAAATACTAAAAAGTCAAACTTGGTCAACTATTCCAATTTTAAAGCTTCCTAGTTGAGAATCATTCTTCCAAATCAATTCTGAATAACTTGAAAACCAAAACCGACGATTCACACAAGTCATAATACATCATACAGAGTTACTCATACCCGTAAACTACCGAGCAAAGTGAAAATTTTCAAAACTATCATTCGGATTATTACAGACGCACTAGGGACCTGTTGTTCTCTCTTTGCTACTGCTACTCGAGTTATTGCTGGCATTTGATTTTTCTCCCTTATTTTGCCAATTAAATCTGCAAATTGGTGAGTATTTAGACATTTGCAATTCTATTTTTCTGCTTGTGTTCATACCTCCAAATATCTGCATTAATTGTACTCTTATAACTAATATGTCACTATATCGACCTTGTTTTAAATTCTTCTGTAATTATTCATTAGAATCTGCATTCGTCTACATATGTTCATTAAATGTGTTCTATTTGGAAGATTCATGGTTGTTATGTTTGTTTGAGAGTATCATGTTTATGTATGATCGCAATCCTACATTGGCTGTTTAATATTGAGTCATTTCTCATGTTTTACCTTGAATTTTAGTACTGAAACCCTCGTAGGGAACTAGTTCCTACCCAAAACTCCCTTGATATGTTTCTTTCTACTGAATCTTTTATGTATAACCTACTATTTCTCTGTAAATTGACCTATGATCACCCCATGTGACAATATTGTCTCAATGCCTGGCCTTAATGCATGTCCATTGTAGATGTCCAACTTGGTTAATTGTTTTTCTTCATGTTTAAGTCTAATTGAATACTCAAGACTGCTGCTCTTCATGAATCTATAACTTAGAATCTCCTAGGAAATTAATGCATGTCCGGAATCTATTGGAATGTGTCTCTGCTAAATCCTTCATGTATACCTGCTATTTCCTTTAAATCAACTTTTGAGTATATGAATTTTGTATGCCAATATTGTTCCAATGCCAAGGAAGACTTGTTCTTCATTTTGATGCCATGTGCACACTGATCGTTTGAGACTCATAGGGTGAATTCCAATCCATGTCTAGTTTTCTTCTCTTTATCTCGGCTAAGATAAGTCCATGCATTCTTCAAGTGATGCCTTCTTACTTTACTTACTTGAAAGCCAGCTTCTTCTCAAATGAATGCTTACCTATTGATTTTCATACCTTTGTGTGGTTAATTGTATTTGCCTGAATATTTCACATGTTAAGCTCTGCAAGTTAGTTGTTCTCATTAGGCTCTAATGTTAAAGAGACCATGTTAAGACTGTATCTCACTGATTCTTGTCTATGACACTTCCACATTTTTATGTTCGAATCCTTGTCTAAAACTCTTTATTTTGCAATTTTGTTTGAAGTAATCATGTTGCTCTCAGACTCTGTTTCTGGAGTTAAAACCAAAAGCATGCCTCATTTGTGCTCTGGGTGCCTTTCAATTTAGTATAGCCCTGTCTATGTGTTTGGCTAGAGCTGTTGTTAGTCACAGTTTTAAGAACTAAGTGTTTAAGCTTTAGAGTTGTTTAATTAATTCTATGTGGAGTTTGTCGCCTGTATGGCTAAGTTTGGCCTCCGTTTGGGTAAGTAAGTTATTCGTTTGGGCCTGATATGTTGGGCCTGCTTTGGTACTGGAGGTCTGAAATACACTATCCGCGCCTAGAGTTTGGGCCTGCTGTCCGTTTGAAGTCCTGAGCCTGTTTGAAGGCCCAGATGTATTACTGGTTATTCTACATTTGTATTGGGACTGTAATTATTTAAACTAATCTGTAATAACTTGTAAAACTGAATGATGGGGAAATTAGTGAACAAGGGAGCGAGTGTATTCTATTGCTTGCATAAAAGGGTAGAAAATATGCCTATAGGGTCTATGTGTTTATTTGCTATTTTATTCAGCATGCCTTATTTGCTATTTTGCTTAGCGCGCTTTATTTCTGTACACTAATAGAATCATGCTTATAGGAATCACACACACTTCAATCGTACACTATTCAAAGCATGTTAGTACTCTCCATACTAGTTTTCTATGCCCATTACTGTGCACACTTAGACAATATGCCTATAGGATACAATAACGAATGTTTTGTTAACGCTCATTTAGATACCATGTCTATAGGGTTTCAACTAATCAATCAGTTACTTCTATTGTTTTGGTACACTGTTAACTTAGATATCATGACTACATGGTCTTAATTAATCAATCAACTACTTTGTTACTTCATTGTGTTACCATACATAGAAATCTTGCCTATAAGGGTAAAATCTTATAAAACCAATCGCGATTATCAACTATTTGAAATCCTGCCTACATGATATTATCACTATTAATTGTGGATCCTCGAAGTGGTTTTATTACCTCATTGTGCAATATTTAAATGTCATGCCTATAGTTTTGTAATGGCTTAGTCTGCAAAACCGTTAGCCTAAAGTTGCACTGCAGCTTGTACAATGCTGGAAATCAAAATCACCTAGAAACCATGCCTATAAGATTTAAAAACTCTAATGTTTCTTAACTTGTGAAACTACCTATTGCTTGAATCTGTCGCGTGTATTTGCTGCTTATGTGTGGGGGTTAACTTGAGCATTTTCTTGTATTTATGTGAAGTCCTGTATGTTTTGAATGCGCTCTAGTTTTATCAGTTTTGAGCATCCTAAGTAAAGTCTAGAACCGCCCAAATAGCAGGTCCAAAGCCTCCTGGACCATAGCATGGGACAGGTAGTGCACGCATAAGACGCAGATTAGAATTGAATTAGCACGCTTCAGGTAAACAACTTTAACATAGTAATTGGGTAGCAGGAGATGATAGTATGTGCCCGCTGAATAATAAAAGTAACCCCTACCCTAATGGAGTTGCGAAGTATTATTTATGTTGCACGGAGTGATCCTTTAGGCTAAAAAACTTAGGACCCCCCCCCCCTTATATGATTATTATTTTCACTTAATCATTGAATTTAGAATAATCGAGTTGTACGATGTAACCTCAAAAGACTTGTAATGATTATCGATACAACCTACTTGTTGCCCGATTTTCTTTACATTTGTTCATAATATAACCTTTAAGTTCTTTGTTTTCCCTCGCTTATATGATCATATAGGATAGTTATAATCTAATAATCCACATAGTATGAACTTTTCCCAGGACCCACAATTATGGACCTCAAAGAGTGCTTAACACCTTCTCTTTGAGCTAATTTGAGCCCTTACCCGATCTTTGGTGACGCAGATTAGTCAAACAGAGTTATTTACAAATAGAAGCCCTAACGTACCTTAAAACATTGTTAGGTGGTGACTCTTCTCTTTTTATATCCATTTAAAAGAGTTGTCACATGTCGAAACCCGTTTTTACGAGAAAACAGGGCACGACAACATGGCGACTCTGCTGGGGAATTACACTTAGGCTCTTACCATAACAAAGTTGACTTATGTGGGCTATTTGATGATATGTACATCCCTTTCCTTATTTTCCTTTATTTGTTTAAATTGATATGACATGCACATCCCTTCCCTTATTTTCCTTTATTTGTTTAAATTGCTATGACATGCACAACATTTCCCTTATTTTCTGTCTAAATTGCTATGGCATGAACATCCCCTCCCTATTTTCCTTTATTTCTATGCCATGTAGGTCATCTCCCTGTTTCCTTCATCTTGTCTAAGACTGCTATATCATGACTCTCTCATCCCTATTTCCTTATTTGCTTCATTGCGTTCTCGCATATTTTCATGAGTTAAACTAACATCTCTCTTTTGCCTTTCTTTTCTTTTTTTCTTTTCCTCCTCCTATTTGTCTTTGTATTATTATTTACTATTTTCGCATAAAGCATGCTTTCAATATCATACTCCACTCGTTCTTATTATCAACATAGCGGCGCTTGATGAGTGTCCGCACTTTCCTTAAAAACATCCATTTAAGCCGAAAAGGCATATTTCTGATAGACTATTTGATCAGCAGTGCAGTCGGCGGTCCCGCGCCTTTCCCTCTTGAGTTGTCCACTTAAGAGTACCAGTCTAGACCTTTCTAGAAACCACACTTTGATTTGAAATGTACATGCATCATGCTAAACCTAGTACGGATTGAGATGTCATTTACACATCAACCCGCTTAGATGAACCTTGTCCAAAGTCCAACGGAATTTCCATAATCCCAAAGGACACTGATAAGTGGAAATTTTGACTACTTATTAGCACCCTTTTGCTTTCATTTTAGTCCAAAAGTGTTTAATTGTGTTCCCAAAAACTAATGAAATATGCTTAATTGCAGGAATAGTGGAAAATGATCCCCAAAGATGAAATCCAACTCAATCACCTAACCTTAGGATTAGGATAGCAAAGAGAAGAACCCCAGACTGATGGCTTCACAAGATTGGACTCTGCACAAACTGATATGTCCAAATGCTAAGGAAAATGCTGAACCCAACATATGGTATTTTTGGAGATTGTTGAATCATTTCTCAGTGGTATTAGCATGCTTTCAAGCTCAATCTGAGGATGGTTTAGCAATGTTTTGAATGATGTCTACATTAAAGGTTCTAGTAGGAAAGGATATGAGCTTACAAGTTCACAAAAAGGCACAGGCTGGCCTTTGCCTTGCAAAGTCTTCTTAAAGCCAGATCATTCCTGGCTTTTGCCTTGTAAAGCCAGCCTAAAGCCAGCTCATGCCTGGCTTTTGCCTTGTAAAGCTTGCCTAAAGCTAGCTCACGCCTGGCCATGGGCCTGCAAAACCTGCCTAAAGCTAGCTCAAGCCTGGCTTTTGCCTTGCAAAGCCTGCCTAAAGCCAGCGCATGCCTGGCCTTTGCCTTGTAAAGCCTGCCTAAAGCCAGCTCAAGCCTGACTTTTGCCTTGCAAAGCTTGCCTAAAGCCAGGCTCCTCTTCTACACATTAATCTTGATGAGTGAGCACATGATTAATACTTGAAAAACATCAGTCAACTGCATATGGAGATCATATAGTAGCGACACTTGGAGGACGATGCGGACTTCAACTCTGCGACGGAGATGTTTGGAATTCATTTTAGCATATGGACAATATACCCTGGCACCTGGTGAGAGCTTGATAGGTGCTGCTTGGTATTTGCCAACGACAATTGGATTCACATACACTAATAGGAGAAGGAAGTATTCAACTTATCATGTTGTAATAGTTAGTTCATTAGCTTTTAGCTTTTCTATCTTTTTTAATAGCTAGTAGCTTCATGCAACTTCTATTTTGGTTTGGACATCTTGTAAGCATTGGACCCATTTTTGGGATTTTATTTATATATTAGCCATTAGGAAAACAAAAAAAAACACAAGGAGTAATCTGAACTAAGGACAAAAAACAGGCACAGAAGCTCAGAAGTGCAGACCACAGATAATCATCTGGGGCCGCAGATTGTGAAGAAAATCCTATCAGAGACAAGTGCAAAGTGCGGTCCGCACATGAATTGTGCGGCCGTAAAACCTGGGCAAGAGCAAAAGTTCAGAGAATGTGCATTCAAGTTCAACAAAACTGCGGACCAAACAATTATTATGCGGCCGCAGAAGATCAGCTGCGCGGTCACAGTCATATTTGTGCGGTCCGCATAAAAGCAATGTGCGGCCATACTCAAAAATGTACAGACCGCAGAAAGAGAGAACTGCGGCTGCAGTTAAGAATTATGCAGCCGTAGGTTTCCATTCCTTCCAAACTAAAGCAGAGTGCAAAACTCACATGTAATTGTGCGGCATCAGAACCTCCGAAAGGGCATTTTTGTTCGAAAATTCCAGCACTGTATAAATAGAAGAGTTTCACTTTTTAAGGTCAACTTTTGACATCAATAGCCACTCTAGACGTTTTACTCTTCTCCTTTTAGTAGTTTTTGCTATTTTGAATATTATTTTCATCATCTTAATTATTAATATGGGTTTCATTATCACTTCTTGTTTTTCTTCTAATTTAAGCATGAGTAGCTAGATTTTCACTAGGGTTGTTACGCAACCCTAGTGTGTAAACTTAATGGGTGTTTGATATATTACTTGTTTATGGTTGGGAGTTGATTATCTAGCCTTGTTCTTGCTTTTATTTGAAGAATTAATGGTTGCAAACATTATTTCATGCCTATTTGACTTGGTATCTACTTAAGAAAGCGAGACTTAGTCTAGAAAAACTTGGCTAGCAAGAAATTGGGTCAATCGAGAGATTGATAAGCCCAATTAAAGGGTTGAACCTAGAGATAGTAAAACCTGACTTGAGCTTATTACCAACTGCTTTGTTCAATACACATTTGGATTTAAGAAATCCAAATTTGGCAAAATCACTCTCTGGCCGAGAGGTATTGAGTGGGTACTTGAGTGTTGATAGCTATAATACACCCCGACCAATAAAATAAGCTTTAAAGTTTACAACCCATTAAGCGAACACCTAGGTGAAGGTCATATCCCTAGGCCTTTTTATCAATTGAAAAACAACTAAAAACAATTTCCTAGTTTCGCTCTTTAAATCGCAATCGTAGTTAGATTTTAAAAAAAAAACAATATTGCGGAAGTGCAAATTAATATATACAAATCCACGCACTAAGATATATACTACTAGCACCCATTAGCATAGCTCCCTGTGGAATTCGATCCCGACTCTGATGGGTATTATTATTGCATCGACCATTTTCATATACTTAAATAGAGGAGTGAAATTGGACGAGATCAGACACCATCATATTATGTGCATTACTTGGAGAAAATTTGCCAACATGTTGATCATTATTACGTAAATAGATGAATCTGGAGGGGGAAAGGGCTAACTTTTATTTGTTTGCAGAGAATGTAGCACGAAATCCCCAGGTTTGGTATGGTCCAACATATCCCGCCTTTGCTAATTGATTGGTGGAAAAACCTTGCATCATGTGATAGAAACCATGTGAGAAGAGTATTGGGTGACCTGCCATCTTTGCGGAACATTCGACCAAACAGGGAACTGATCGAGGCCGCTACCATGTTCTGGGATTGGAAGAGTTATTTTTCGATTTGGCAATATAGAAATGACTTCTCTCCTGGAAGAAATAGAGGGTTTTACCAAGTTACCATGGGATAGTCCAGGACTATTAGTGCTAGAGAATCGCACTACATGCGTGGTCAGGTCAGCGATCGTGTAGGATATTATTTTGGGTAGTGGAAGCTTGTTCTATGAGATCGTAAGTTTTGGGTTGTGATCATGTAACTAGAGCAGTTAATGTATTGCAAATGCATGGGCTAAGCCGCGTTCGCATAGAGGAAATGAGGCAGTTAGGTTCATGCGCATTTGCTCTTCATAATTGCATAGAGAGGAACGCAATAGCATAGGTTTGTGGAATCAGTTCATCGCATTCACGTTGGTATTTACGCGATCACGTAAGGTTAAATTACTGGGCAGTTGAGTTGTGCTTCGTGATCGCGAAGCAATTTCCATGATCGCAATTAAGAACATCTGGGCAGAACTTAAATAATTCAAAAACGAGGGTTTGAGTCATTTTACAAATTTGATTTTGGGAGCTCGGGAGGAGCGCTTATACTTGCAGAGATGGATGGAGAAATATGGCCAAAACCTATCAATTCGGAAGCAGTCAAGAGATATTACATTTAAGATTATGTTTGCACTTTCTATTTGATGTAACCTGAACTACGCTTGACCTGATTCCCATTTAAGAAGGGATACGTAGGCAGCCTTGTGGGTTCGATCACATCATAATAAATTCTTCATTCCTCTCAATGGTCAGAAATTGGGGCAAGATTTCGCGTTTGTCAACCTCATTATGTCAAGGATCGCCAAGAAGTGTATCGCCAGAAGTATGCCTTCAAACTAGGGCAGAATTTTGAGGAGGGTCCTCAAAATTCCAAGTTAAGGAGGTTGAAATGTCTCAAAGCGTGTCACATTCTTCGATTCAAAAATTATTTATTTATGCATCATCACATATTATGAACAACTGCATTTCTATATAAATGATTTGTCACAAATGCATATTTGCAAAAATTTCATATTTACCTAGGGTGACTCGAACAAGGCATCAAGACAAGGAGAAAAGGCAAATCAAAGACACGAACCAAACTATCCCACCAAAAAACTCACAATATTTCTTTGGATACAGGCATAACGAACATGAGAAGCATGCCCGCTAAGCACTAAACACTGTCTTTATTCTTTGCACTAGGCTAAGCACTACCTCTATCATTGTATAAGGCTAAGCACTGCCTTTCTTTGCATGAGACTAAACACTGTCTCCATTCTTTGCATGAGGCTAAGCACTGCCTCTATTATTGCATAAGTGTAACAACCCGGTCGGTCATTTTGAGAACTAACATCTTGTTTGGAGGCTTACGGTCTTGATCAGCTTCATATTATATTTTATGACTTGTGTGTGTGGTCGAGTTCGGTTTTCGTATGATTCAGGGTCAATTTGGAAGAAGGATTCTTGTTTTAGAAACTTAAGCGGTAAGAGTTGATCGAAGTTTTAACTTTTGTGTAGACGACTTTGAAATGATGTTTTGATGATCCCCATAGCTTCGTATGGTAATTTTGGACTTAGGTGTGCGACCGAATTTGGATTTGGAGCTCCGTAGGGTAATTTGATGCATTTCAGCAAACATATGAAAAGTTAAAGTTTTGGAAGGTTGAGAGGTTTGACCGAGAGTTGACTATGATGATATAGGAGTCGGAATGTGATTCTGAGAGTTAGATTAGCTCTGTTATATCATTTAGGACTTGCATGCAAAATTTGACGTCTTTCCGGGTTGATTTGATGTGTTTTGGCGCAAGTTTTGGAAGTTAGAAAATTTGGAAGTTCATAAATTGGATTCGAGGTGTAATTCGTAATTTCAACGTTGTTTGATGTGATTTGAGGCCTTGAGTAGGTCCGCTTTGTGTGATGGAACTAGTTGGTAAGTTTGGACGGGGTCCCGGGCGTGTTTCGGATAGGCTACGAGCCATTTTCTTATATTTTAGGATGCTGAGTTTCTAGTATCTGGTGTCCTTCTCTGCGATCGCGTAGATGCAGACGCAATCGCGGAGACTGTTTGGTGGGCTGGTCCTTTTTCCTCTTCGCGTTCGCAAGGATCAGTCTGCGATCGCATGTGTGTGAGTGATTACATCTTCGCGTTCGCATTGGACCTTCCGTGTTCACTTAGTGTTGACCCTGCTGGGGAGGCCGACACTTTGTTCTTCACATTCGCATGGCTATGTACACGATCGCATACGTTTTGGCAGTGATGAACTGCATTCGCTTTTTTTCTTCCGTGTTCGCGTAGTACCTTTTCGTGGGGAAGTGTCATTTTCCCTTCGCGATCGCATGAATTTATTCGCTATCACGTAATGCATTTTTGGGGCAGTCATTATTTCTTCTCCGATCGCATGTATATTTCCGCGATCATGATGTGTAACTACCTGGCATCAGAATATAATTTTCAAATCGAGGGTTTGGCCATTTTTATCATATCTTGAGTTGTAGACCTCGGCTTTAAGCGAGTCTTCGTGGGTGTTTCAAGAAAGTCATTGGGGTAAGTGTTCTTCACCCGGAATTCATTATGTTTCAAGACTCCATCTTTATTTTTATCATTAAATTAGTGGTTTGAGTTGACGAAAATGGGGAATTTTGTAAAAATCTTTTAAAATGTAAAATGATGATTTGGAGGACGAATTGATATCGGAATTTGGTAATTATTGTATGGTTAAACTCGTATCGGAATGGATGTTTTGGTTTTGTGAATTTTATTGGGTTCCGAAGTGCGGGCTTAGGGTTTGACTTTTGGATTGACGTTTTAGTTCTTGTTAAAGATTGAAGCTTTATTATCCGGAATTGTTTCCTATGAGTTTTATTTATGACTTGAAGCTATTTTGGCTAGATTTGAGCGGTCCGGAGGTTGTTTCACTCGAGAAGGTCATTTTAGAGTATCGATCTAGCTTCTTTGAGGTAAGTATCTTGCCTAACTTTGTATGGGAGAAACTACCCCCTTAGGATTTGAGTCTTTGGTGCTAATTATGTCATGTGAAGGTTGTGTACGCGAGGTGATGAGTACGTGCTCGGGCTTATTTGTGAAAATTTGACCGTTTAGTGCTCATAGATTCTTATGTTCATTAGATATGAAGTTGTTTTGTCACGTCAAATCCCGCATTTAGTAGTTTCACCTTTACATGTCTTATTTAGAATTAATTGCTTCATGTCCCGCCCTTATTACCGATTAAACTCTTATGTGCCTTAACTGAAGTTGTTGCCTCTTATATTGCCATGTTATTCTTCCCTAATTGCTTTTCCTAAATTGAAGTTATTATTATCTTTTCTGAAATTTGTCTATCTTTAATTGAAGTTATTATTATCTTTTCCGTAATTACTTGTCCTTAATTGAATTCATTGTATCTCTTCCGTAATTTCTCAACCTAAAATGAAGTTTTGTTATCCCTCATCATTGTTGACTTATCCTTATTTGGAATATTGATTCGTGTTATCTCTTTTATCGTCGAATTGTATTTTTGCGGAATCATTGCTACATATTATCTCTTCCTTGTTGAGCTATTCTTTTTGAGACTAGTATTCCTTGTTGTGTCCTTCTTTGTGAGCTCGTTCTTGCGTCTCTTTGTGTTATGAAGTTCCTGAGTTGATTTACTTACTGTATTCTCGTGTTTTAGTCGTTGTTGCAGTTGTATTCAGTGTTGTGAGCCAATGGCTATGTGTGGTTGTGATATTGAAATTGTTTTGAGTAAATGTTGTGGCATCTTGGCACATATTGTGAAAGTCATTTGTTTCAGTTATTTCGTTTTGGCACACATGTTGTTGTTGAGAGAATTGTTATGTTGTTTGCACGAGGTTTCTGTCGTGCGGTTATTATTGTGTTTGCACGAAGTTTCTTCCATGAGGTTGTTATTGTGTTTGCACGAAGTTTCTGCCGTGCAGTTGGTATTGTGTTGCACAAGGTTTTTGTCGTGATGTTGTTATTATTGATACGCATGCGGTGGTATAAGGTCTGGGTATTTAAATATAAGTGGTGAGATAAGGTGGGCTTTATACACGTGGCTAATAGGTAACTACTATAAGTCATGTGGTGTGATAAAGTGGGCTAAAACGCGGGATGCTATTTCAAGAAAAATGATTTCAAAACTAAATGTAAAGGCTCTCGCGGTTATATAAGAAAAGTTATGATTCATTTTATAATTTGAGACTACGAGACGGTACCTCGGTAGGGCTCTTGTTGTCATTTCCCCATTCTTTTATACTTGTCATTGATGGTTGTTTTCCTTAGCGTACTATGAATTCTCTTCCTCCGTGTTGTAATAATTGCTTAGTTCTATGTAGCCAATCTTGTTGTGCTTGTCGTTGCTTCAACTCCATTGCTGTTTTATTTACACCGTACATTTTGTGGTGATCATTTCTTATGTGTCATTCATTTTCTATACTCTTATTTCTTGTCTTGAATTGTGGTAGAACAATTGCATAAGCATACACGTAGATGAATCACCCATATCGGTTCAATAAGATGAATCTTGATATTATTGACCATTACATGTACTCTTGTCTACTTGCCTTCTATGTGAGAGTTGTTCTCTTGGCACGTGAGTCTTCCGTGCGGTTATGAATTGTAATGTGGGCACAATATGTCAAGTGATTAGGGTTCATGAATTGCAACCCGCGAGCTGTGATTATGAGGCTTGGTACCTCGTGGAAATGCTTGAAAGATCCGGTGTAATAGCGGTTGTCCTTATTGAGTTGTTGTTGATTTTTACTTTATTTGGTTTCACCGAACTTGATTGTGTTCAGCTTACTCTACAACATTATTACCTGACTGCTTCCTCTTAAAAATTGTTGTTACTAGTGTATCATTGCAAGTGTTGTTTCGTATTCTCTATCCTGCTTAGCCTTATATTAACATTGTTTCTCTGTTAGTTCACCTCCATACTTGTTCAGGTTATTTAGTCTAGTAGGTGTCTTGATTGTCCCTCGTTACTACTCAGCCGAGGTTAGTCTTGATACTTATTGGGTACCGTTGTGGTGTACTCATACTACGCTACAACACATTTTTGTGTAGATCCATGTGCCTCAGTTATTGTGGATTATTAGTTGATTGGTCAAGTTTGTTGTGGAGACTCAAGGTAAACTTGTCGTCGTGTTCACAGGCCTCAGAGTTAGCTTCTGATATTGTACTTGTACTGTTTAATTATATTCCGAACAATTGTAATTAGTGATTTTCTAGCAAACTCTTTAGAGCTTATGACTTGTACTACCGGTTTTGGGATTTGCAAGTTTGTATCGAGATTTCTATTGTATATTCAGCAGTTGATGGTTATATTTTGCTATTAATTTAGTAAGTGTTAGACTTAGCTAGTCTTAGAGACTAGGTGCCGTCATGACATCCCATGGAGGAAAATTGGGGTCGTGACAAGTTGGTATCAGAGCTCTAGGTTCTTAGGTGCTACGAGTTTAGTAAAGTCTTGCGGATCGGTACGGAGACGTTTGTACTTATCTTCGAGAGGCTACGAAACTATTAGGACAGTTTCATTTCCTTCATTTCTATCGTGCGAGTTTATTGATCTCGGAGTCTGAACCTTTGTCATTCTATTCTCTCATAAATGGTGACGACACAAGCTACAGTTACCGATGATGATGCCCCCAGTGCCGGTATTGCTAGAGGTCGGGGCAGAGGCAGAGGTCGAGAAGGAGCACGTGCTACAACTAGAGCACCTGTCAAAGAAGTTGTTGAGGAGCCGCCAGTAGCTCCTGTTGGGGGAAAGGTACCGGAGGGGCCTATTGTTACCCCAGGACTTCAGGAGACTTTGGCACAATTCCTGAGCATGTTTGGTACATTGGCTCAAGCGGGGTTAATTCCGGGAGCACCAGCTACTTCACAGATCGGGGGAGGAACTCAGACTCCCGCCGCCCATACTCTGGAGCAGTGAGCCCACATTGGTCAGGTTCTAGGTCCCATGCCAACACAACTTGTAGTCTCAGTTTAGCCGGTGGTCAGGGCAGCAACATATGAGGAAGAACAACTTAGACTTGCGAGGTTCAAAAAGTATTACCCTCCTACTTTCAGTGATTTATCTTCAGAGGATGCACATGGGTTTCTAGGGGAGTGCTACCGTATTCTCGGCACTATGTGTATTGTGGAGACAAGTGGGTTGCTTTTACTACGTTCCAGCTTAAGGGAGCGTATGAGTTGGGTAGTCTGGCAGATGTAGAGCTTCACTAGTGTATACCATGTTCCGATCCCCCTCAGTCAAACACTTCCAATCTACGTAAATTATACAATAATGGCTGTCAATTGACTCGATCACTTCTATATTTTGAGTCTAAATCTTCGGTCAAAGAGTCAAATCCGGTGACGTGATATCGATCTTTTCGAATTCCATTAACTTAGTAGTCCAAATATATAATTAGTTTCTCAAATCCAGTTTAGGAGCTAAATAGGGCTAAAAATTTCAATTTGTACTCATCTAATCCAATGTTATAGAGGCTTAAATACATGCATAATCATTAAAATTATTACCTCTGATCAAACTGACGATCCTAACTCATTTGTTATCCCGACCTATAGCTAGTTGCTCTATAAATGGAGAAAATTGATCTAAATCGTGAAAGATCAGTTTTTTTTTATAGTCAAGGAACCCTCGCGATCACAAGACTCCTATTTTGTTGGCGGTCCAAGCCCGTGTCCATAAATCTCACGGTCACGGACCTTCTTGCCTGGGCTATCCTTTATTATCGCGGTTACACTATCAGGATTACATCAGGTGTAGGCTAAGTGGCTCAACTTCGCGATCGAGGTACTATACTCTGCGTTCACATATATTAACTGAGTAAACCTCTTCCTGGGCACACCCTCTTTGCCTTCAGTCGTGATACCTCTCCAGATTACACAAGCGCGCGATCTAGTTGTATTGTATATCTGAAATTATAGCTTCTATTTTTAAGTAAGGTAGTCAAGTGCCAGTCATATGACCCTTGAATTTGGGTCGTAAGAACAACAAATTTCCTAAAAGGATTCTCTTCATTTTACATTAACTGGATCTTTGTTATTTGAAAACAAATTTTAGTATGGCAATCAAAAAAAAAACAAAAAAACAAATACACAATAAGAATAAAAAGAGAGACTAGAACTTACAGGTAGTATCGAAATAACAAATATAAATAAAAAAATAGTCAGTCTATATTATAACAATTTCATAAAAGGATTACTCTATTTATACTTTAAATAAGTTACAATTTATAACATAAGTTATATGTAAATCACCTAAGCGAAAAGAAATAAAATATTCATAAATTTAAGTTTTTAATCAAAGTGGAAAGGAAATATAATTTACACACAAATAACATTCATGTATTACACAAGTCTAAAAAATCTTTTCTTCTTCCAACACTTGTTCAATTTTCACGACTTCAAGTTCCGTTTAATAATTTTTACTTATCTATGTAATATTATGAACCTAATTATAATTATTAGATAGGTTCTCTCTCTTAAAAAAAAAGAGGTAGGTTCTCATTTAATTACATATCTTAAATATAATTAATAACTGAATACAAAATAATATATTAGGTTCAATCTTTCCATTTTCTCTCTCGCGTCTCCATTTTGTCTCCCTTTCTTTCTCTTCCGTACGCTTCCCAAATAGAACACGATAATTGTTGTTCTATTCAAATTTTTAGATGCTGCAGTTTCAAGTTTGTTCACTAAAATTTAATTATAATTATTAAAAAGCTTTGAACCTTTAAACTCGAATATTAGATTTTACAAAAGTATTATTTAATTGAATTAGATATTATTGCAAATGATCGAGAATCTCATTTGAAGTTTATATCTCAATTTAGAGGTAGTTTAGTCAAGATTCGGGTCAGATTTGGTTGGAATCCATCAAAAGCTCCAAAAACACCTAATAAAAAAGTTCAATATTTTGAATTCGAAAATCGAGTTTTGATTTTTGATAGGATATTGTTAAAATTATTTTGAATTCGCAATATATTTTTGTACCAAGTACGATGGCAGTGCAAAAATTGTTTACATTATCACCGACTACGATATAGGGGACATCACCATTCACCTATTACGCACTGATGCATATGGCAACCAATATGATTAATTATCATCAATTAATGCTGGTTAATTGGTGTCATAATCCATTTTAAAATTTCGATTAAGTAGACCTAATATATTCCATGCACTCCCTAAAAGAGTTGTACAAAACTCAGAAAAGCTTGTTGCTAGTGATGAACGAATGCGTATATACTCATGAGACAATCTTAAATAAT
Organism: Nicotiana otophora; assembly: GCA_000715115.1. Taxonomy (NCBI): domain Eukaryota; kingdom Viridiplantae; phylum Streptophyta; class Magnoliopsida; order Solanales; family Solanaceae; genus Nicotiana; species Nicotiana otophora. Next base: position 365,978 of record AWOL01S0001002.1, read on the forward strand.
AGGATGATGTAAAGCTATATCCAGTCTTCAAACTGATGAAGATAGTCTTAATTTATGTACTATTTGATATCCAAACAAGCAAGGATATAAATAGAGTCTAATCTAATTGTAGAAAATAAATTTGGGTCGAGAAAATAAAATCAAGACCGAAAAATATTGCAACAATCGTAGTATTTTATTTCAAATATTTAAGTGTACAATCTGTATGAATCCTCTGATTCTTCTTTTCAATAGTAAATAAATCCAAGGGCCTTTGAGCTTGATCTTGAATCTATATTTATTTTCACGAACGATGATCTTGAATTCAACTAGCACGAACTTTGATTTGAACTCGTACTCCTTGAATCTTGACTTGTTTTTCGTTCTTGAGCTTGAACTTGATTTCTTGAACTTGAACTTGATTGCTTGAAGCTTGAAACTTATAGAGAAATTTGCGGCGTTTGATCCACGAGCTCTCTCTTGCTTCTTGTTATAACTTCTGGTCTCTTTTCTATGTTATGAAGACCCCTATTTATAGTTGTGGAAGGGAGGAGTTGTGATAAGAACAAACTCTTTCCGACCAATCAAATTAAAGTGTGACATGACTGTATTTGATTGGCCAGAACATGTCACTTGCACACGTGGCGTGGTTTCATTGGCCTTTTAATGTGACTTGGCATGCCTTGTCATTTTGAGACGTGGCATGATCCCATTGGCTCTTCCGTTTGACTTGGCGTGCCACGTCATTTGACACGTGGCACCAAACTGGGCCTCTAGGAAGATGATATCTTGAGTTTAATTAAGTGAGTCCATCACTTTAGCCCAATTGATAAGACTTATTTGTTTAATCTATATATGTTGGACTTATATAACTAATCTAATTATATAGCCCAATAAATTTATTTAAACTAATACATCTTGAATTTAAAATATAGTCCAAATTATTTTACAAATTTAATTCCAATAAAATTTATATGCCTATACTAATATCTAACTGATTTAGAATATGAATTACAGAACATGATCTAATCAAATCCTGTAGCCCAAACTAGAGAAGATGCCCGGCTATAATGATGTAGCTAATAAGGTTTGTATCTTAGGCCACCAAATTTGGGGTCCCCGTTTTGTAGAAATAATAGTTTTATAGGTATTTAGATAAAAATAAAATTTAGTACTTTTAGTACAAAAGTAGACTTTCTCATATAAAAGAAAATACGATTTTTTTTTAGATAAGTAAATAAAGTAACCGTTTGGCTTACTTAAAAATGGGTAGAAATGACACTAGATAGCCACTTTGAATGAGTGCTATTTAGAAATTAGTCAGTGCGTCCTGAATTGCAATTTTTTAGCTTAATTTTTTGGAACAAAAGTGTCCTGAATTGTCCTAAAATTAAGATTTTTAGTTTAAAATTTCAGGACAAAATAAGTATCGGCTAATCTCTAAATAACATCCCTAAAAATGGCTATCTATGCACTTGCCCCTAAAAATGGCTAGTTTGAATAATTTTTATCGGAATTGATTTGACAAGAAAAATAGTATAAGTAGAACTATATACTCAATCAAATAAAAAGGCTTAATTCCTTTTTAAATATTTATATTTACATAATAGTGTTAACAATTCTTATAATAGATGCCTCATCGGAAATAAGTTTTTTAAATTTAAAATTGATAAATCTTAGTAAGATCAACAATGTCTCAAGAAAGATTAAATGAATTGCCTATATTATCAATTAAAAAGTAATTATTAGAAAAAGTCGATTATAACAAAATTATTAATAACTTTGCATCTCAAAAAGCTAGAAGAACATATGTCAAATAAAAATATATATTATAATCTTCAAAAAAAATAAAATTAGACATCATATTAACATTTGACTTTAGCCACACCTTTTGAAAATATATTGCTAGAGGAGATCTACACATTCTAATAATTATCGCGCCACGGAAATAGTATCTCATTTGCAAAGGCACGGAATCTAGTTTGAACATTATGTTGTTCGAGTTTAGAATTCCTCAATAATCTATTTGATTTGCTAGTTTCAAACTTTATTTCGTATTTATACTTATTTAATAAATAGTTTAACAAATTCAATAAAGGTCAAGCCAAAAGTATTCGGTTCAATTGACTTCATGACTCCTTGCCTACATCCGCCCTTCTCATCTGATAGGCATAATGTCAAAAACAACGCCACAATAACAGTTCAATAAAATGAAAAGAGTAGATATATTTAATTGATGTGTCAAACTCTTTTTTAATAATATAGTGAAACACGTCATATAAACTGAAAATTGTAAAATTTAATAAAAACGTTTATATACTTCAATTACTTCTCTTTTTTAAATGCTTCAAAGAAAATGACAGTGTCAGTGGTCTAGCTATATAACAGCTCAATTCACTGGGATTTGCCTGTTATTATCAAATTAATTAGAACCCCTTTCTCTTAGAACTCTGTTTAGGTATTAGGGAGGGGAGGACATCGTAAACTCGCAATTGACTCCTTTGGGTAAACTTCATAACATTAAGAACCCACCTTATTTTTTGTTTTTTTATCACTTCTGTAAGAATATAGGGGTATTTTTAATGACGGGATTCTTTTGGTATCTCATTTGGTTTAAATCTCAATTCTAAGGAAGTTTAACGAAGGTTCGAGTTGGTTTTGGTTAGAAATCATTAGAAGTTTCATTGACAACCATTAAAAAGTTTCAACATTTTGGATTCGAAAATTGAGTTTTGAAAAATTAGTATTTTTTTATTGGATATTGTTGAAATTATTAGGAATATCCTTTGAAACTTATATCGAAATTTTAAAATGGATTATGCCACTAATTAACCAGCATTAATTGATGGTAATTAATCATATTGGTTGCCAACAGTACGTAGTAGATGAATAGTGATGCCCGAATCAGGGGCGGATCTACCTAATATGGGTCGGGGTGGTGCACCACCCGCACGCTTCGGAAAAAAATCTTAAAAAATATGTTGATATTCATATAAAATAGGTTATATATAGAAAGTGGCACCTGAACTACACAAACGGCATGTGCGTGCCATGGTTCGATGTTGCTTTTGAAGTCTCTCATATGTAGTTCACGGGGTTGGGTTCAATTCCCTCCTCTGTCTATTCTTCCTTTTCTTTTTCCTCTTTTTATTAGTGTGATATGCTTACTAAATCTTATCTTCTTTCTTTTTTCAAAATGTCTTTACAAGCCTTCATTTTGCTTCCTAAAATTATATCTTATTTCATAAGCAATTTCTTTCGATACGGAATTTTAAAATTCTAGGTAATATATATTTTCTCTCTTTTTAGTAATACAACATTAATTTATATATTGGAGTATAATTTGAGTAGTATTATTTATTACTATTCTTTTTGAAAAAAAGTCCTGATTAATATAGATTTTTAATTGATTCTCATAGATTGAGAATTTAAAATTTTGGCTTTGAAAGTAATTGTCATATAACTCAACTATTAAATTGAAAAAAATTAACCCAAGAATAATAATCAATTAATCAAATCAAACAAAAATTAAATAGTAATTAAGCTATTCTTTAAGAAAATTCTCTAATTGGAGGCGTACTTTCAAGATTTTTTTTAAAATAATTTTATCCTAGAAAATAATTAAATCAAGTGTAAAAAGAGTCGAACTAAGATCGAACATATTTCCTTTTTAAAATAAAAGACTTAAGTGGATTAACCAATAATTAACTGAATCATCCATTCTTTGTCTTTCTGGCTAGTGGTAGGTATACTATATACATATATTGGCACCCGCAACCTTCGAATCCGTGATTCACCTCTAGCCCTAATAGTACCAATGATTAAATATGTATCATACTTTTTTTTCCCTTTCTCTCCTCTTTTTCTCTTTCTCTTTGTTTTTACTTTCCAATCTATTAGGGAAATTACTTGAAAATCAATAACATGCAACTTCTGATAGCAAGCTGAAGCATGCCCCTAACCTACAGCAACAAAAGATGGCAAGCAACATATAACTATAAAAATACACCAAGAGTGTGTACAGTTAGTGTACATAAGTTAAGGATATGAAGTTTTGAGGGTACACAAAGTTCTTCTCTAAGAACCCAAACAGATTAAGGATCAGCATTCATTTATTGTTAAATATTCATAGATGAGTCCACAAAAAGAGAGGTCAGATAGTAAATCTTATCGATTCTTCAAAAAGCATCCAAGCAAATTATTACAGGGCTATAGCCTATATACAACATCCAAATATATATACACAAAATTCTAGACTTGGCAAAAATATGTATTTGAGATATTAAAAAACTAAATCCGCCTAAGCTCGGGCATTACCAGCAGCAACCAAGGATAAGAGATTAAGTTGGTTCACGAGGACGGGCAGCCCAGAGTGAACTCAGAGCACGAAGACGTTGAAGATACTCCCCGAAAGCAAGTAAGCCTTTAGCTGCTTGGCGTGTTGTCAAAATAATAGACATTTGCTGTAGTGTTTGTTGGCGTAGGTGGTCCGCCTGTTTATTAATCATATGTTATCATTCAAGAAAGTATCAACTTCCATGTGTATAGAATCACACACTTCTTTTATGTTATTTTGTCCCCACAACGTAATGGCCTTATATATAAGCGTGCAAGATAATGAAAGTGACACAAACCTGGTTAACAAAGCTTTCCAATGCTTCTAAATTTTCCATAGAAGAAACCATTTGGGAACTGTAATTTCCAGCTCCTGTGGTCATATTTAGGATGCTCTGGGCCAGAGTCTGCTGAAGTTTATCCATTCCTTGTGTTAGAGCATCTTCTGCTTGTTGGCAACAGTGTCGCAGATTACAGACTTTAATGATTTGCTGATCGGTCAAGGGCTCGAGTTGTGGCATCACCACCTGTTAAGTTGATATACAATTAGAAATTCTCGCGTTCATTAAATGTTCCGCAGGCAGAATGTGAAGGAAAGAAAAACATAATCATGATTTGAGTACTAACATAGCCATATATAAACATAGCTGCAGCACCGAATGTAAGTTCCCACAGAAAATCAGTAGAGGAAATCAATAAGTTTCATAAGATAGGAACGCGCTTAGTTTCAGGAAATTTATGTATGAAAGACACTACGAGAAACTCATAAGCAGCAAGTTATTGTAAAATATATTAAAAAAGAAAAGCAGTAAAAATGCACCAGGGATTACATTTATGAGATCTGATGGCTTGAATCCTCCAATCCAGAGGAAAAAGCGCTCCACGGTAGTTCTCCACATCCCAGACATTAAGTAAAACACATCAGCCTTGGCAGCGTCAGCTTTCATTCGGAAGAGATTGAAATAGTGGCTTAAGACATTTTCTACCAGCAACTGAAGCTCCATTTCGCTTACAGGAGACTGCAAAATACTCCGCAATTCTACATTCTTTTTTTGTTGCTCTTCAACCCATTGGCTGTATTCCATCTCAAATGCAGCTATTCCTGTATAGGGATTCATAACTTAGTAACAAAGTCAAGGAGAGAGTACAAGCACTTCTCCAGAAAGTCAATGAACTTCCTTCGAAACAGGTGATTAACTAGCTAACTATACATCAAAGTGGGCTATTATTCTACTCTAATAGCATGGAATTATCAGCTAACAGAATACCAATGATTTGAGCGCATTTCTCTGTTAGTAAGAGGACAATGTGAAACATAAACTAATGAAACACTGTATTTAGTCTATACTTTCACTAACTTTAGAAGGATGGCTAAGTGTACTTTCAAGATTTTGATGGAACAATGAAAAAATATGCAAATTCTTTCTCATTTGGAAATGTTGAGATCTGTTAACAGAACAGTTTCCTACAGAGTAAAGGCACATATATGTTCAAGAAAACAAAATTTAAACTCTGCACCTATAAACTGTTTTCTTATTGTCATAAGCATCTTGGAGGTTAAAATAAACAATGGGCAGTGAGAAACGAAAACGTGAAATTTTCCTTAGTTTAAACGTCAAATTGGTAAATCACTCAACACAGATCAGTAGTTGCTATAATGATGCATAAATTATTGAGTGACAATTCCTCTATCCCCACACCTGGATTAATTGTTCCGAGTAGCCCCATATTACTATTTGAACCTAACATGTATAGTCCCTGCAATAAGCCATTTCGTAATGTCAAAGGACGTGATGAAATCCAAAATGAGAGCACAGATATATGTTTTTAATAGTATGAAATATGCAAGGGATGATGTCCCTGACCTGCTGTCTAGCTCTCTCGAGCTCTAACTCAAGTTGCGCCAGCTTCAAACGGCTTGTTTCCAGCTGCTGAACATAAGCCTGTGAAAACGGCAAAGAAAGGAAACAAGAGGAACTTTATGACTAAGTTTCCTAAACATTTACAGCTGCAACGAATTTTATGACTAAAATTTCCTTTACCTTTTTCCGCATACGGCTTTTACGGGCAGCTTCACGATTTTGTGCTAAACGTCGTTGTACCTGTCATTCCATATGAACATATATTACCTTCCACATCAGAGGTTACTCTTTCTATTTATTCATTTGGATAAATTTGCACAAAATGTGGAAGTGCTCTACTTAAGGATGGTTCATTCGGAGGTTTCAATAATTTCCATAGGATACATAAACCCAAAAAACCCACCTTTTCTGAAGTACTCCTCGGTGTTTGATTATCCCCAGAGCCAGAGGGCATATGTTGTTCACTAGACGTATATCCCGACTACAGTAACCAGCGGAAGATATCAGCCTGAAAACTATATTAGCTAGAATTTTATAAGCCAAAACAAGGATATATGTTGCCTTACCTTGTCATCTGGCCTGTCGTTTGGCTGTGAAACCATACATGGATCAGCGCTAGGCATAATGTCGCCTCTAAATGCGTCTTCCCACACGCTCATCTGGTGAAACGGTTCATATATACCCATCCTTCTTGTGGGGGCAAATTGAGTTGTTGGAGAAGTCATGTTCATGGCCTGAATTCAGAAACAGAAACACCAAAATTACATTAATTACATGCGGCTTTGAGATTACCTCAGGAGAAAGCTGCAGACCTATGGCAGAAAAGCCATGCCTCGGAAACTAAGTCGAAGTATCATAGGAGTAAAAAACAAACAGCTATGCATAATGAGATTAGGAAGATACAAGAGGCACTTCCAAATTATATTGGACAAAAGAGGCTGCAGAGGTCAGAAGACTAAGCCATCGCCCATCAGCGTGCAACAACTCTAGCAATGAAATCTTCCATGTATCTGAGAGGACAATGTTTCTACTATGAATATATGACATGTTCATAGACTAAGTTTCGGCCTAAAATGAATTGAATTTTCACGCAGTACATTGTAAGGAAAATGTTATTGCATAAACCAGATTGACCTTTAAAAGGGGGAAGTATAACGTTGCCACTTAGCTTTCATTTGGGAAAAGAATAGAAAGGAACACTTATCGATTGTTTATCCGCTCATCAAAGAGAAATCATGTGAAGTTTCACAGTTATCTCCAATTTTCAGTGGGCTACTCTAAGTGGCATGACTTGTAAAGCTTATGACTTTTAAACAACATCTAGACCTTTTCTTTTTAAGAAATCATGGAAAGGAAAACCAAGGTAGGAAAAGAAAAGATGGATTCAGATAAGGATTTCAACCAAAAGAGATAAAGGGCAACATGGAAATCAACAAAACTAATCAAATGATGGATAAATTGAATTAGCCTATGCATATGACTAAAGGGAATATTCTTCTTCACTCACACACCACACCACATACATAATCTTGGTCTGCCTAAAAGAACAGCAATGTGGCAAAAACCACTAATTAAAGAAGTGGAATTACAGAGTGGATTATCAATGTTATCATACTTCATAACGGACTGTAAACCTTAAAATATGATGCATAAACAAATTTCAAAAAATATGGTCTCAATTCACCCAGAATATTACATGTAATAAGTGAATACAAAGAAAGAAATGTCATAACATAGCAATACATGTAATCACAGTTGTAACTTTGCAATTTCTTATACTGTCCCTTAGCAACATGGCTGAAGCATAAGAAAGTATCTGCATAAAGATTAAATGACTATGTTTCTTTGATGGTTGTCCAATAGGTCGATTTTACCAAGTAAAATAGAAGCAAAATAAAATATCAAGAAACAAACAACAAGAAATTGAGCAAAAAAAACAAAAGACCAACCTGTTCATCAGTGTGAAGTTACTCTTAAAGCAAATTAGAGGCAGCAAACTGGTTCTTGGTTATTTGAAGAAACCTTAATTCAAACTAAAAAGGTAAAGAGAATCAATGCTTAAGGAGATACAAGAATCCCTCCATATGGCTAGAAAGAAAGAAAGAAAGAAAGTTTGTGTATATAGAGGCAAATTTAATTATCCCCAGCTGGATAAAGGCAGAGAAGGAAAACAAAAGATACAACTAGTTTTGAAAGATTTTAAAGTACTAAAGAAGTTGACTGTCTTTCTGATATACTTTGTGTCAACTGTTGATGCTTATATATCATTATACAAAAATTTACACACACAAAGACATAGGAAATTAAAACATACACACTTACATATTTATATACTCATATGATTAAGAAAGAGTTTACTGTATAGTATTCAGAGCCTTGGAATACAAAACAACTTGATTCTATAGAGCTGTAAGGGGTCGTTTGGAGGGATATATTAAGGGAAAATAATACATATATTAACTTTGTTGTTATTAATCCCTTATTTGGTAGTGTTTTTCAACCTATGCATGTATTAGTTATACACCATAGTTGGTATTATACTATGTATAACTTATACATAATAAATTATGGCATTAATAATATCATGGTTTTTAATACATGGATAGGCATGTATACACCCTTATGCAATGCAAGTTTATTTTAATAGACCAAACTACCTTACCAAACGGCCCCTAAGTGCTTAACTGACCTATCCACCTAGAGTGTGCACCACACATAGCCATGACAAATTTTTGATTGTTTCGATTTAATCATTCGGTATTCGAAATTCACAGGTTAATTTAGATTTACGCCGATAAGGCTCACTATTAGAAGGATGAACATTCAATAAATAAAATATTTTTTCTTCTCAAATTCAAACCCTAAATTTTAAATTAAAGATCAAAAAATTCTAATTATCCCACCACACTCCTTAGTGATAGCCACACATATTTCAACGGGCCATCCCCATGACTCATTCAGGTTAATGCCATTTTCTTTTTATCTTAAGTGATTTTTATAATGCGGAAAAGAAGAAATGACATTTGGCTTATTGGCATCCTCCAAGTCTTTTAAAAGGGGATTACACTATTAGGGTTTGTGGCATGACACTCTTTGTCATTAAACATTTAGTTGTACTCTTAAAAGAATTTTTGTATGTAGAGATTTATAAAGTAAATGTCGTATCTGCTAAGCAAGTGTAACGTGTTATCATTAAAGTGTATATATATGGACATTGTAAAAACAATACTCATATGCAGTTCCATATAGATTCCCAAGAATTCTAACTACTATTATTAAACTTTGATTGATACATATACAAACGATTAGTTTTACTAAAAAATTATATAAGAATGCAAAGTTTAATACGAAATCTTGATGTTTCGTTAACTACTTTGACATGTTAAATATTGACTTGGTGTAGACTGACACTCGCCCTTATACGTAGATATCAACTTTACGTGACAATATTTGAGACGTTATTTTTATGTGTTTATTTAATTACTTTTGATATAGTATTATTTTAAATAATAAAGTTGCTACTTGCTAGGTAATTGGCCAGCAATTTCATCAATTACAGTATTACACCATATACCTAACACAGAATCGTGTGCGTATCCAATAAAATACCTAAAGAAATCATATGATGAGGTAAAAAGATTAAAGATTTCTTGTACAACAATTAGGGATTTAAGCAAAGTGATGGTGAGGTGTTACAACATAATAAAGGTGTAACTAACTTTGTTACCTTTACTTAAAAGAAAAAAAGGAAGGAATATCTTTCGGTATAGTAACATGTCAAATGTTACTAAAAGTTTTATCTCTGACATTCTATTCCTAAGATTACAAAAAAGATAAGAAAATGGCAATTTATTGGCCGAGGATAATTACTAAATTAATGTTATGGGATTAGGGAGCTAACGTGTAACATTTTTAATAATCCCACTTGTAAAACTAAAGCTATCAACTGCTGCTTGACAGGGATAAGGAGACAAAAGCAAAGGCAAATTGTAAAGGCAAAATAAGGTGGACTTGACTCCATAAAATCACCATTATGAGATGTTTTGATTTAGTATTTTAAAAATTTACTTTTAGTCTAATCCGTGTTTAAGTTCTTATTATCTAAACAGAAAAGAACACATTCCAACATCGTGATTACCTGTCTCCCCTGTTCTTTACTCCAGACATGCTTTTCTCCATTTAATTTCGATATATATATATATATTAGTGCTTCCTTACAGAGAAAAAAAAAACACTATTGCAATGTTTTCCCTTCACTAGGAAAAAGAAATAATAGATTCCTGTTTAGTTATGAGGCGCTAATCCTACCCCAAAGCAAGAATAACAAGATTATCAAACACCTTCGTAAATTTTTCAAGAGCCTTTTAAGTCCTATATATACCATATTATTATGAGTATTACAAATGCGTAGGACGAAAATAGCAACCACTATGGTACAATCGAACTATTATGCTCCAAACCAATTAATGCAAGCATGTTGTTTATCTGGAAAATCAGATAAAATTAAATTTGAATATGATTCTAAACATATGTGATATAATTTGATACAAACCATATAGAGAAATAGTAATATCTATGTTCTTGACTATGAAAATGAGAATAGTGAGCAAGAAGAATGAATAAGATAAAGTAAAATGAGCACAAGGAGATATCTTTCAATATGAGAAGTGATCTTTTATTACCGTGTGTCAGATTTTTTTATACTTACAAGGATTCCCCTTTTTATAGTAGAGGGATCCTACTTTATTCACAATAAAAAAATATATAGTGGAGAACCCATGATGAATTGTCTCTTCCTCGATTCCCGCCAAGATTCTTTCCCTTAGTGCGGTTGTAACAGCTCTTGTCTGCGAGCTCGATACTGGCTCGAACTCATTATTGGATCGAGCCATCGGCTTTGGCTTGAGTTCGACCTTCGGGGTGGGTGTAGCGCATTTTCGACCACCCTCACGTTGCCTTGCGGATCGACTTGGTCGTGGGCTCGATAATAGTATCGAGCCGACTCCCCGATTAGTCTTTGGAACTTGAGGCTCGTTTGTACTGTCTTCGGGACTCATCCCAAAATTCCACTCCGGTTGCTTACCATTCGGACTCGATCGAACGTAGGAAGGCCGAAATTCATTTCGACCGTATACAGATAGTCCCCCCATTTCTCAGGAAGGATGTGGTGAGAATCGATATGCTTTTCGACGGTTCGATCGTGTTATAAGCTGACGTTTTCACAGGGCTCGATCATGACGTATGTGATAGTTGTCCCATCAATTTAGTCTTTCAAGGTATTTAATGCATGTCAGACGGTGGTCGGCCACCACTGATACTGAACCGTCATGATGTAAGCCTATAAATAACCCCTACATCTAAAATTTATCATTTTTACGTCTTCACTCTTCCAACTTTTCTTATCCTCTCTCTCTATTTCGCCGCTTGCAGAGCCATCTACACCAGCATTTGGTATCATCAACTTTTCATCTTCCTTTGCCTTTCTTTCTTTCATATCAATGGCAAAAATTTCAAAAACTGTACCTCACAAGGAGAAGCTTCTTCTTCACGGCCGTCCGGCGACAAGGCGCCGGTGGAGCCGCCTACCTATGAGTATGTTCCCGGCCCGTGTACTCTGAAAATTGATTTTAAGGTTGAGAATCCTTTATTTGTTTTGGGTCGATATGAGCATGTGTCGATGTACATGTGCTCGATAACGGAGGGTCATCTTGAGGCTGTGAGGAAAGACTGCAACTGGGGTTCCGAGGTTGTGTTGCAAATTCCCTTTCCCGAAGAGAGCGTCATCACTCATGTGGAGGGCTTTTTAAGTGTTTACACTTACCCCTTCACGTTGGATCCCGTCAACTCGGTGATCATTGATTTTTGCAAAAGATATCAGGTCACCCTTGGTCAAATTCATCCCTCTCTATGACGTATAGTAACCTTACTTCGCTTTTTCTCCAACAAGGCCGGGGGGCTGGATTTTTCCCTGAATCACCTCATACGATTGTATCGGCCTCAAATCTTTCGAGGACTTATCAGGCTTCATCGTCGGGCATCGAAGGCTTTGATGTCGATTATCGACGAAGACAAGGATCGGGGTTGGATGGGCCGTTATATCCGGGTGAGGTCCCGTGACCTCATTTCGGAAGAGAAGATGTCGTTCCCCGAGGAATGGAATTTCGACCGTAAGTGGTTTTCATAAGTCGTTGCTTTTCGTATCTTTTTTCCGATTTTATCTGATGCCTTTCTCTGATATACAGCTGCCCCTAGGATGCCACAAAACATACCCGACCTCGAGGATTAGGTTCGGAAGTTAGCCTCGACTTCCTTTTATGCCGAACGCGCTTGGCATAATTTGGCAAAAAGGTAGATGGGAGGCCAAGAATCATGGTAAGGGTTACTTCTCGTGTTCTTCGAAATGTTTTTTATGCTCCATTCATTACTGATTTCCTTTCATGCAGGTGTAACCAAAGATGCCATTTTGAGGCCTTCGAGTGGTGAGGAAGGAACCAAGTCCCAGGTCCCGGAACCGGGAAAAGATAAGAAGCGAAAAACTGTCTCTTGGTCAAAGGACCCCAAGCCCAAAACTCGAAGGGCGAGGAGGAAGGCAATTTCTCTTTCGATGGTCTCGGTCCAACGACTGAGAGAAGAAGAAGAAGAAGAAGAAGAAGAAGAAAAAGATGATGCCTCGGCTTTGGTGATCCGATCTACGAAAGCTATCGAGGTCGCCAGAGCTTCTGAGCCGATGGTGGTTGTACCGACCGGGGTCGGTTCCGGTACCCCGAGTCTCGATCAGAGCATCCCGAGCGATTCGCTTGGGACTATGACAGTGGGTCATTTGCCTTCTCTTCCAACCTTTTCTGAAGAGGCGTTAAAGGAAGCTCGAGAATTGAAGACCCCCTATATGGGCGGAGGCTCTAGTATAGGGACCCTTTTCTGGATTTCTTTACTGGAGTCGATGATGCCTCCGACATTGGTGACACTTCTCTTCTCTTAGAAGAGGCCCAACATTTCATTTCTCGGGTAATGATTTTACTGTACTTGGTTTCTTCGTTCTTTTCCAAACTTGACTTGTATTTTTTCCCTACTATGCAGGCCCTTAAATGGTTTTGAGTCGACCTCAGCCAGTGTGAGGTCGAGCTTCAGAAGGTCTCGAGGGAGAGAGATGCCCTGCGGCTTCTTTGCAGCCAAAAGGACGAGGCTATAAAGGACCTCCATGCAGATTTGGCTAAGGCTCGTGAAGAAGAGGACAAACTAGATAAGCATGTGAGTCTCGTTCTGTTAGAGTATGGGTTTGACTCAACTATGGAAGTTAACCCTTCGTTATCTCAGCTTCATCAAAAGGGTTGAAAAGATCGGGTTACTTCGGGATGAAGTCGATCAAATCAAGGCTGAATGTATCGGTGGAAGGAGACTATCGACCGCCTGGCTGCGGAAAAAGAAACCATCTTGGCCAAATTATTATCGGGCGATGTTCAGCTTTGAAGCATCAAGCAAAAGGGTTCGGCTCGGGCTAAGAGGATCGAGAAGCTTGAAACATGGCTTGCTGAGGCCAAGGCGGAGGTTGGGTCATTGAAAGTCATGGCGGACAAGTCCATTTCTGTGTATCGGGCTGATGCCGAGGCTGCTCAGATGGAGGCACGAGAGGCGGTGGATACTGCCGACACTCGAGCACATTAGGTTGCCGAACTTGCTAAGTGTCGATCTCGGAGGGAGACCCTCGAGGAGATACATGCTCGAAGTTTCGACCTTGCTGAAGAGATAAAAAAGGCTAAAGAGCTCGAAACTGAAGCTGAAGCTAAAGCCTTGGCTTCTGATGGCAATGATGATGATGATGATGGTAGCAAGAACGGGTCCGAAGATTGGGGGGGGGGTGGAGAAGAGACCGCTCTCGATGATAACCCAAAAGCTTAGCCCTTAGCTTCTTCTATGTTGCATCTATTTATTTAAACCATCATTGTATATATATCTATACAAATATCTTTTTCTTTTACTACCTTGCTTCTTGAAGATTTCATTTATGCCTTGTGAATGCTTTTATATGCGATTCCATCGAATTCGGTCTTCGTAGCTTTTACAGCCGAGTGAGAGATTGTTTCGAACTCGAACTCAAAATATCTTAACCCGTAGACCTTTTATGATCGAGTGAGTGATTGCTCGAACTCTAAGTAAGATAGCTCTTAGGCTTTAATAATTGAGTGAGTGATTGTTTCGAACTCGAACTCAAAATATCTTAGCCCGTAGGCCTTTTATGATCGAGTGAGTGATTGCTCGAACTCGAAGTAAGATAGCCCTTAGGCTTTAATAATTGAGTGAGTGATTGTTTCGAACTCGAACTCAAAATATCTTAGCCCGTAGGCCTTTTATGATCGAGTGAGTGATTGCTCGAACTCGAAGTAAGATAGCCCTTAGGCTTTAATAATTGAGTGAGTGATTGTTTCGAACTCGAACTCAAAATATCTTAGCCCGTAGGCTTTTTATGGTCGAGTGAGTGATTGCTCGACTCGAGGTAGGATAGCCCTTAGGCTTAACTAATTGAGTGAGTGATTGTTCCGAACTCGAACTCAAAATATCTTAGCCCGTAGGATTTTTATGATCGAGTGAGTGATTGCTCGAACTCGAAGTAAGATAGCCCTTAGACTTTAATAATTGAGTGAGTGATTGTTTCGAACTAAAACTCAAAATATCTTAGCCCGCAGGCTTTTTATGATCGAGTGAGTGATTGCTCAAACTCGAGGTAGGATAGCCCTTAGGCTTAAATAACTGAGTGAGTGATTGTTCCAAACTCGAACTCAAAATATCTTAGCCCGTAGGCTTTTTATGATCGAGTGAGTGATTGCTCGAACTCGGGGTAGGATAGCCCTTAGGCTTAAATAATTGAGTGAGTGATTGTTCTGAACTCGAACTCAAAATATCTTAGCCCATAGGCTTTTTATGATCGAGTGAGTGATTGCTCGAACTCGAGGTAGAATAATCCTTAGACTTAAATAATTGAGTGAGTGATTGTTTCGAACTCGAACTCAAAATATCTTAGCCCGTAGGCTTTTTAACCTGTTTGAATCATGAAGCAGGAAAATCTTTTCAAAGTGTGAGATATCTAAAATTAGAAGCTCTCCTTTGTCATTATACATGTATTTGTATCTTGTGCCAGGGTTCGAGCAAAACTACGTGGGCATGACTCGGTTTTACCATTTTGCCCTTACATTTTTCTCTATCAAGACCCTGTTCAACAAGAATTAGATATGAAAATAACTTTTTTTGTGCCGAACTTGATTTACTCGATTGGTAGCCCCCCCAGTATTTGAGGTTGATTATGAAGGAGCCTCGGATACTGCTGATTTTGTCCTCGGGTAGCACATAATTGTTGCCTCGTTAAAAACCTTGCCGGAAAAAATCCATTTGGGATAAAACCCGAACTAAGGGGAAAAAGAGTACAACGCATGCTTTGAAACCGAAGGTCTTGATGTTTTTAGTCGAATTCCTGCAATGCGTTAGCGTCCGATGAACGTATATAGATGATAGAGAGGAGAAAATTATACCTTAACAGTAATATCGTTTGAGAAGCGATATGTTCCAATTGTTTGGTAGTGGTTTTCCATCCATTGCCCTAAGTTTATAAGACCCTTTCCCGACTATATCGAGGACTCGATAGGGTCCTTCTCAATTTGGGTCGAGCTTTCCTTCATTAGGATCTCGAGTGTTGACAATGACCTTCCTTAGGACCAAGTCCCCGGTCTTGAAATGGAGGAGATTGGTTCTTCTGTTGTAGTACCTCTCGATTTGTTATTTTTGTGCATCCATTCAAACTAGTGCCACTTCTCGTTTTTCATCTAATAATTCGAGGCTAGTATTCATTGCCTCGTAGTTCGATTCTTCCGAAGCATGTCGAAACCTTGCGCTTGGATCCCCGACTTTGACCGGAATTAAGGCTTTGGATCCATATACTAGAGAAAATGGAGTTGCTCCTGTATTGGATTTAGATGTTGTCCGATATCCTTAGCTTCGTTTAATCTTTTCTTCATGTTTTGGATGATAGTTTTGTTCGTTGATTCGGCCTGTCCGTTCCCACTAGGATGATATGGTGTTGATAGTATCCTTTTTATTTTATGGTCTTCGAGAAATTTTGTCACTTTACCTCCGATAAATTGCTTATCATTGTCACATGTTATTTCCGCTGGTATACCAAATCTGCACACGATGGATCCCAGATGAAATCTATAACCTCTTTCTCTCTTACCTTTGCGAACGCTTATGCTTCAACCCATTTAGAGAGATAGTCAGTCATAAACAAAATGAATTTAGCTTTACCTGGGGCCGATGGTAGAGGGCCGACGATATCCATTCCCCATTTCATAAATGGCCATGGAGAGATGACCGAATGAAGCTGCTCTCCTGGTTGATGGATCATCGGTGCAAACCTTTGACATTTATCACATCTTCGAACGAACTCCTTAGTGTCCTTTTCCATGCTATCCCAGTAGTATCCCGCTTTGATGATTTTGTGAATTAGTGGTTCGACGCCGGAGTGGTTTCCACAAGTGCCTTCATGGACCTCCCGTAAAACATAATCGGTGTCCCCTGGCCGTAAGCACACTGCCAGTGGTCCGTCGAACGTCCTTCTGTACAACATTCCATCTTCAACCAACGTGAATCGAGCAGTTTTGGTTCGTAGAACTCTAGATTCTTTAGAGTCTTATGGGAGTTTTTCGTTTTTAAGTATTCAACGTACTTGTTCCTCCAATCCCAGGTTAAGTATGTGGAATTTATTTTGGCGTTCCCACCCTCGATTATAGATCTCGAGAGTTGAACGACAGTCCCCGAGTCGATCTTATCCTCTTCGACCGGTGACCCCAGAATTGCGAGTGCGTTGGCCTCACTGTTTTGTTCTCGAGGTACATGTTGTAGGGTCCATTCTTTGGAACGGTATAGAGTTATCTGTAGTTTGTCCAAATACCTCTGCATCCTTTCTTCTCGAACCTTGAAAGTTTTATTCACTTGGTTTACTACTAACAAAGAGTCATATTTGGCTTCGATGACTTCTGCTCCCAAGCTTTTAGCTAGCTCGAGACCTACAATCATGGCCTCGTACTCGGCCTCATTATTAGTTAATCTAGTAGTTTTGATGGATTTCCTAATAATGCCACCTGTGGGAGGATTTAGTACGATGCCAAGCCCGTAACCCTTCACATTTGAAGCACCATATGTGTAGAGGGTCCAAACCACCGTCAATGTACCTGATTTTAACAAGAGTTCCTTTTTAACTTCGGGTACTAGGGTCGGTGTAAAGTCGGCTAGAATTTGGGACTTGATGGCCGTCTGAGGCTGATATTCGATATCGTACCCACCGAGCTCGACGGCCCATTTGGTCAGTCGACGCGATAGCTCGGGCTTGTGCAAAATATTTCGGAGTGAGTAAGTGGTTAAAATGCATACGGGGTGACATTGAAAGTATGGTCTTAACTTTCTAGAGGCGCTTATCAATGCAAGCGCCAGTTTCTCTAAGTGTGGGTATCTAATCTTTGCCTCTCCTAAGGCCCGACTTACATAATAAACAGGAAACTGCGTACCTTGCTCTTCTTGCACTAGGACACCACTCACAACGATTTTCGATACTGCCAAGTATAGGTAAAGCTTCTCATCTGACTTCAGAGTGTGAAGTAATGGTGGACTCGATAGGTACCGCTTCAGTTGTTCTAGTGCCTGTTGGCATTCCGGGGTCCAGGTGAAATTGTTATTCTTTCTGTAGCTTCGATCTGACAACCTTGAAATGAATCGGCCTAAGGCAGCTATCCGTCCGGTCAACCTTTGCACTGCTTTCACACTATCCACGACGGTGATGTCTTTGATGACTTTGATTTTATTTGGGTTGATCTCGACCCCCCTATCCGACACCATGAAGCCGATGAACTTTCCCGATCCGACCCCGAAAACACATTTTTCGGGGTTGAGCTTCATGTTGTATTTTCTTAGAATTTTGAATGTTTCCTGCAAATGAGCCAAATGGTCCTCTGCGCGCAGGGACTTAACTAATATGCCATCAATGGAAACTTCCATTGATTTACCTATTTGTTCTTCGAATATTTTATTCACTAGGCGTTGGTACGTAGCCCCTGCGTTTTTTAGCCCGAACGACATTACATTATAATAATAGGTTCCATACTTAGTGAAAAACGAAGTTTTTTCTTGGTCCTCTGGGTCCATGCTAATTTGATTGTACCCGGAGTAGGCGTCGAGAAAAGTGAGGATCTCGTGGCTGGCCGTGGCGTCGATGAAGCAATCGATGCTAGGCAGTGGAAAGGAATCTTTGGGGCATGCTTTGTTTAGATATTTATAATCTACACACATTCTAAATTTATTCCCTTTCTTGGGGACTACAACCACATTGGCCAACCATTCGGGATATTTCACTTCTCGAATTGACCCTATTTTGAGAAGTTTAGTTACCTCATCTCTTACAAATGCGTGTTTCACCTCGGATTGGGGTCTTCTTTTTTGCTTCATCGGTTTGAACCTAGGGTCCAAGCTCAGCTGGTGCGTTGTTATCGATGGTGAGATCCCTGCTATGTTTAAATGAGACCAAGCAAAACAATATATGTTGTTAATAAGAAATTGAATGAGTTTTTCTCTGAGTTCGGGGGTCAACCCCTTACCCAGGTATACCTTTTTCTCGGGCAGATGTTTGGTTAATATAACCTGCTCCAGTTCTTCGATCGTCGACTGGGGTGGCGTCGGTGTCGTCGGGGACGAAGAGAGCTCGAGGTGTCGGAAATTCTTCCTCGTTATCATCTATTTCCTATTTCACCGATTCGGTCGAGACCGGTTGCCGTGATTGCTTTTTAGTTCCTCGCCTATTTATTATGCTCGACCTTTCTGAGGCCGACGTCGTTGGTATCAGTGTTATCTCATCGACCGCAAATATTTCCTTCGCAGCATGTTGCTCCCCGTACACTGTCTTCTCACCGTTCGACGTATGAAATTTCATTACTTGGTGTAGAGTCAAAGGTACTGCCCTCATATTGTGGATCCATGGTCTTCCGAGTAAGCATTGTACCTCATATCTCCTTCGATTACGTGGATCTTGGTGTTTTGGATGGTTCCAACCACATTTATGGGCAGGATAATTTCCCCTTTAGTTGTTTCACTGGCCATATTGAAGCCGTTTAAGACTGGAGCAGCGGGCACGACTTGATTCTTTAAACCGAGCTTCTCCACTACCCGAGATCGGATGATATTTGCAGAGCTACCTGGATCCACTAAGATGCTCTTAATTTGAATTTTATTTAATAGGATAAAAATTACTAGAGCGTCATTGTGAGGGTGAGAGATGCCTTCGACTTCTTCGATTCCGAATGATAAAGTGCCCTCGGGTGCATAACCTCGGGTTCCTTTTTCCCCTGTGGCCGATATCTTGCCGTATTTGAGAACGGGTTCCCGTGGAATATCGACCCCACTAACGATCATGTGAATGATCTGCAGAGGTTCCTCTTGTTTATCTCTTTTGCCGGCGTCCCTTTCTATGAAGTGATTCTTAGCTCGGTCACTGAGCAACTCTCGAAGGTGTCCCTCATTGGATAGGCGAGCTACCTCTTCTCTCAATTGTCTGCATTCCTCAGTCCTGTGGCCATGCGTACCATGATACTTGCACATCGAATTTGGGTTCCTTTGGGAAGGGTCGGTTTGCATGGGCCTGGGCCACCTACTATCTTTGATTTTTCCGATCGCCGATATAATGCCCAATATGTCGACGCTGAAATTGTACTCCGATAGCCGAGGTGCTTCCATAGGATCGGCATATTTATCAAATCCACTCTTGCTCAAAAGCCGACAAAAATTTTTGCCCTCGATCACTCCTTCGATTGTTCCGAGCGATATTGCGTGTTGAACCGTTGTTCATCCATTCTGCGACATACGGTTGATATCAGTCTCTGTTCGACCTTTGTTCTCTGTCGATCTCCCTTTGGTTTTTAATAGTTGTCCTGTTCTGATGCATGGATCCAAATGGAGCTCCCAACTGGTCATCTTCGACCCTAATTTTCAACTGATCGGTTATGTATATCTGCCCAAGTTATTGCTGGATACTCGATCAAATTTTGCTTCAGCCGACGTGATGCTATTGAATCTTGCTCGTTCAACCCTTGGGTGAAAGCTTGGACGGCCCAATCGTCTGTGATCGGTGGCAGTTCCATGCATTCCATTTGAAATCGAGATACGAATTCCCTTAGCATTTCATTACCCCTTTACTTTACTTTGAAGAGGTCTGATTTCCTTGTTGCAACCTTTATGGTACTAGGATGTGCCTTTACGAACGAATCTGCTAACATGGCAAATTGAATCGATGGAATTTGGCGGCAGATTGTGATACCAAATCATCTCTCCCTTCGAGAGGGTCTCCCCGAACCTTTTCAACAATACGGAATTCGATCTCATCGTTCCCCAAATAGTTACCCTTGATGGCACATTGGTAAGAGGTGACATGTTCGTTGGGATTGGTCGTACCGTTATATTTGGGAATTTCGGGCATACAGAGTTTTTTGGAGATTGGTTTTGGGGCCGCACTCGAGGGAAAAGGCTTTTGTATGAATTTCTTTGAATCCAGCCCTTTTATCATTGGTGGAGCTCCCGGGATCTGATCGACCCTAGCATTGTACGTTTCCACTCTCTTGTCGTTGGCTTTGGCTCGTTTTGTGAGTTCCTCGAGTAATTTAGTAATTTCGGGAGTGGTCCCCGATTCTTGCTTATTTGAATTCACTATGGCGGGCTCCGTTCTCGGTGTGATTTCTCGAAGCGGATTGGGATCTGGCCTGCTTTGTATATGAGTTTGGCTATGCAACTGAGCTATCGCTACTTGTTGGGCTTGTAACATCTCGAAGATCATAAGCTGACTCCGATTTCCTCCACGTTATGGGTGTCTTGAGCTACGAATCGAGTACCGCCCTAAATACTTTTTTCCGATTCGGAACATTGGTTTGCCTCAAGAGCCACTTGCGAATTGACATCTAGTGGTACTTCGGCTCGAATTTCAGGTACTTCGATTCGAGCTTCAGTGCCATCGTCAAGTGGCCTTCCGGCCCGGGGTACCAAGTTGTTGGTTTCATCTTGAAGGTCGGCTTCGTGGTCGATAGGTAAAGCCATTGCTGATTCGAAGTTGTAAACTGGTGTGTATTGCAGATTTATATCAAACAATCACTGTTATCCTTAGCCCCACGGTGGGCGCCAAACTGTTTACCCGAAAAATCAGATAAAGTTAAATTTGAATATGGTTCTAAAGATATGTGATATAATTTGATACAAAACGTATAGAGAAATAGTAATATCTATGTTGTTGACTATTAGAATGAGAATAGTGAGCAAAAAGAATGAATAAGATAAAGTAAAATGAGCACAAGGGGATATCTTTCAATATGAGAAGTGATCTTTTGTTACCGTATGCCAGATTTTTGTATGCTTACAAGGATTCTCCTTTTTATAGTAGAGGGATCCTACTTTATTCACAATAAAAAAATATATAGTGGAGAACCCATGATGAATTGTCTCTTCCTCGATTCCCGCCAAGATTCTCTCCCTTAGTGTGGTTGTAATGGCTCTTGTCTGCGAGCTCGATACTGGCTCGAACTCGTTATTGGGTCGAGCCCTCGGCTTTGGCTTGAGTTCGACCTTCGGGGTGGGTGTAGCGCTTATCCGACCACCCTCACGTTGCCTTGCGGATCGACTTGGTCGTGGGCTGGATAATAGTATCGAGCCGACTCCCCGATTAGTCTTTGGAACTTGAGGCTCGTTTGTACTGTCTTCGGGACTCATCCCAAAATCCCACTCCGGTTGCTTACCATTCGGACTCGATCGAACGTTGGAAGGCCGGAATCTATTTCGACCGTATACACATGTGTCTGAGTGTATTAATTTTATATATCAGTTAAACCATGGTTAAGTGACATGTATTTATTTTCATATTAATCTATAATTTTTAAAATTAAATTATTTAATTTGATATAAACATCGAGTGTGAATTAAATATTTTTAATTGAGCTACTGTATTTTTTAGAACTGATTCTCTCTGGCCAAATTTGATGGGTGAAATAATATGCAACGTCTTTGCCTATCACGTACTGCAGTCAAAGTAAAGATTATGACTTGTCTCTCAAACAGAAAATTCTGAAAACTCTGACCGTCTGGAAAAGGAAATATAGAATCTTGTACAGGAATTGCTAATTTGCTAGTAGGCTTTGAATATTGACTTCCAATGGAACAGTTTAATCTTAATCTATACTCTTTGTTTTCTATATAAGTGCTTCGTTCTTTTTCAATTAATTTGTTTTCTTTAAATGACTTATTTTTATCTGAGTGTCGTTCAAATGAGGTGAATATAGTGATCTGTCTCTAGTTAAAGGATAGCTTAGAATATTCTTGATAACAGCTTGATTTCTTTATGGAACTACACTAGATATATTAGGCCACTTGAAACTAGGAAAATAATTAGTTTCAATTGTGTTTCATTATTGATCCATCTTTATTGGAACTCTTCTTCTTCTTTGGATCTCTCTTTCTTTTTCCTCCTATAATTCCCTTTATTTCTTTGTCATTTTCCTTCTCCTCTAAGGCACTAACTTATTTGAATTATTGTGAAACGTCCTCTATACATACTTTACTTCAATTAATTGGTTTTGCATGCACCACTTCTTGCATGCCATTTCATTCACTCCTGTGGCTACTTCCTCCCACCCCCCACCACAAAAAAAAAAAAAAAAAAAAAAAAAAAAAAAATGAAAAGTTCAAAAGTGCTACTCTCTTTGTGTCATTTTATATAAAGACGTTTGACTGGACACAATGTTTAAGAAAAAAAAAATTACATAGTAATCTTAGACATGTCATAGTTTTTCTTAAAAACAAAAGCTATAAAATCATATCATTACAATATATTACTGAAAAGTTAAAAAGTTAAATTGTTGTTATACAAATAGAAATGTGTTATTCTTTTTGGGATTGATTAAAGGAATCTTTACATTGATAGCCGACATTCACTATTTATTTTTCCTAATCGATATACATAAACTATACATTGATTATGTACGAATATTATACATATATTATATATGGATTACTTTTCCTATTTGAATATATGCACGAATATGCACCAAATATTTTTACTTTAAGCAATTGGATGGACTATCATTTAGATTAATTCATTTTTTTTAAACCGAAAGTATGTCATATAAGATAGAATAAAGTGGGATATTTCATGGAGTACGAGTGAAGTTTCCTTGTTTCTTGCTCGTGTTATAAAACTTTAAAATGGGAATGCGAAATGTAACTTTAAGTTGGAAAATGACATGATTCTTTTAACTATGATATGGACTTAAGAAGACCCCATGATTGGTTATGTAGACCAAAATGTAACTACAAACAGTTTATTTTGTCCCTTGACAATGGTGACTCTTCCTATGCGAGAAGGTCACGTAATTAAATGTAGATCCATTAGCTAGCTTTTAAAGCCAGTTACCCAAGCTTTTGGAAAGACTATATATGAATGATGAAAGCACATATGATCAATATTGTTTCTTTTATTGGTCCAAAAAGTCACTGATAATGATCCTCCACCATTCATAAAAATCGTAAACTGATTAGTGTATATATGGTTGTAATCTTTAGTATCACTCTAAAACCCTGTGTATGTAGTTAAGATTAGTTTTTTTTCCATCCGTTGGAGAAACATGGTCAGTAAAATTTAACATATTCGATCCCAACTTATTTAAAATTAAAGCGTGATTGTTATAGTAGTTAGATTTCACTTCAACGGATACTATTAAACTTCAAGTGGCACATCGTGGACTCGCGTTTTTGTGTTTAAAGGCTTGCTCCTTTCAGAGGTAGGCTCAATTTTTCAAGAAAAACGGTATTCTAGCCTGTTTTAAGATTTTCAATTTGCGCCAAGGGAATTAACTCTGATATTTAAGTGGAAAAAAAGTAAATGGGTGGTTACATCATCACTAAATTTTGAAGGTTGCACAGTTGGCCCAAAGGGTTGGTTCGAGACAAATTTCTCAATCATCAAAAAGAAAAAGAAAAAAGATTTTCGACTATGCTACACACTGTGAATGGTAAAAGGGATCTAGCAAATAGTGCTCTCTCAAATGTTCCAAAAAGAAATATGGGAAAATATATAAGACTAAGAGGGAGTACCAAAACCTATTATACAGCTGCTATTTTTGCTTTCACGATCTAAGGATCCTACTCGAGTTTTAAATACAATTAGACAAAACTAATAGTAGGAAAAATCTATAATTGTTTAGAAGCACTCAACGTGCTGTACGATAATAAGAAGTGATGCTACTCATTCTACGTCAAGATATAGCACGTATAGTCTTCTATACCCTAAAAATATAAGTTTTAAACTTATGGGCTCTTTTGGCGTAATTGCATTGTCAAAAGGAGCTTTGATGTAAAGTTTTTTGCATCAGATTAGCAACAACATATCGATCAAAAGAAAAGGGAAATAAAGATATCAAAGATAAGGGTTAAAAGGAGATGGGGAGAAAAGATGAAATGCCAAGAATTGTCATGTCTGAATAAAATATACAGCGCTTACTATTATTGAGTAATGCATTAACTTTATTTTTCCTTTTCGGTTTTATATCAAATTGCTTTTCTGGGCTGCATGATCTCCACTCAAAGAGTTGGCCAATATGTGTTGATAATAGAGGATAGAAGAAAACTGACTGTTCAATGAAATATCTTGTAAGAGCAAAATGGACTATACATATAAGATATAGTACAACTAGTTGAGTCCAAAACAGTTTAAATAATATCAAAAGATTATGGGAAATTAGGAAAAATTAATCAATAACAAAAGGCACATATTATGGTGGAAAGTTTTCGAAATAAACAAAAGTTTAAGTTGCCATCACATTCAATCAACTAGATTTAGTGTTCCCCCAGATGTTTGTATATACATATTTTCTCTTTTTAGAATCTTTCCATCTGCTATAAGCTTGTTTCACTTGAAAAATATAATATTTAATTGCTAAAGAATATACAAATGAAGGAAATCGCGTTATCTTTTTTATTTTTATTTCTTTACGTATTATTTATATATTTCTCCAATTTAAGTCATATACATTGATAGTGTAAAGAAATTTTACATTATCAGTACAATTTAATCAGTTATAGTAGATTATTGATAGTATTATATTTTTCGAGTTACCTTATTACGCTTGTTCGAGAAGTAATTACATGTTATACATTAGTTTAATCGGATGGTAAAGAAAAAAAAATATTTTCAATGCATGGAACTTAATTTATACTCCTTTCTCAATTTATGTGTCAAACTTTTCTTTTTAAATATATATCAAAAAGAATATTATATTTTATTTAAAAATAATTTAACTTTAAACTTCTCAGGTTACCACACAAATATCTATAGTTTTTAGACCAAAAGTTTCCCAAATTTTTCTTCTCTTAAATTTGTGGCGAATCAAACACTGCCATATAAGTTGAAACCGTGAGAGTATATCTTTATGGTGGGGCATATTCCTTTTTTCAGTAATCTTTGCTTTCACTTTAAGTCTTTAACTGAACCTCCCACATTCAACGCTAACAAGATTTCAGTTAGAAGATAACATGAGGAAGGAAGAGCAAATAGTTAACTTGCTCGGCTTGTAAACGCCAAGATGAAAAGTAACGAATCTTTTTGGAGAAAGTTAGTAAAAGATACGTACTTCGTATATTAGGGTAGGAGGGATTTTCTATTTTCTGGTTTTTTCACAACTTATGTTTAGATACGTGAAATATATGAAGAAAGTAAGATATTCCTAAGATCCTCATTACGCCTTCAATTCAATATATGGTTAAAGAATTAAGAACCTTAAAGTAGGTCTGCTAGCTTCTAAACAATAGCTCATTAATCAATGGATTTAAGTTATATAGACGGATAGGGTAAAAAACAAAACTTTACTCTATCACTATAGTTTTACTTGACAAATTAGTTACCATTTTTAATTATCGAGTTACTAATTATTTTTTGTTATACAAATTTACTTGTAATTAGTTATAAGTGACTTGATTGTGTGAATTTCGTTTTTACACTAGCATGGTGTAGAACTATTAAACTCTTAATCAAAACACTAAATACTCTTTGGGAGTTAATAATTTTTTTTAGATATAACATTTTAAGTAGTTAAAAGAAATTTTTAATTATAGACTATTATGACTCAGTGTAAACTTTATATAATTCCCATGTGTATTGTAACGCGCTGCCTTTCGGAGATTCCTTATAAGGGCGATGTAAGGCTAAGCAACCGATGTTCGTGTAGTTACTATTCGCCAACTGGGGTCCCCTCCGTACGCTAGATGAGATTGGCAGTGCCGTACAAAAAAACTAATGTCAAGAGCAATTAAGAGAACAGAAAAGAGAATCGAGAATGAAAGAAAGCTTGATTGTATTAATGAAAGCTATTACAGAAAAGCAACACGGTGTCGAGGGGGAGAGACATCAGTACGAGTTACTAATTATTTTTTGTTATAGAGATTTACTTGTAATTAGTTATAAGTGACTTGATTGTGTGAATTTCTTTTTTATACTAGCATCGTGTGGAACTATTAAACTCTTAATCAAAACACTAAATACTCTTTGGGAGTTAATAAATTTTTTTAGATATAACATTTTAAGTAGTTAAAAGAAGTTTTTAATTATAAACTATTATGACTCAGTGTAAAATTTATATAATTCCCATGTGCATTGTAACGCGCCGCCTTTCGGAGATTCCTTATAAGGGCGATGTAAGGCTAAGCAACCGATGTTTGTGTAGTTACTATTCGCCAACTGGGGTCCCCTCCTTATGGTAGATGAGATTGGCAGTGCCGTACAAAAAAAACCAATGTCAAGAGCAATTGAGAGAACAGAAAAGAGAATTGAGAATGAAAGAAAGCTTGATTGTATTAATGAAAGCTATTACAGAAAAGCAACACGGTGTCGAGGGGAAGAGACATCAGTACGAGTTACTAATTATTTTTTATTATAGAGATTTACTTGTAATTAGTAATAAGTGACTTGATTGTGTGAATTTTTTTTTTACACTAGCATCGTGTAGAACTATTAAACTCTTAATCAAAACACTAAATACTCTTTTGGGAGTCAATAAATTTTTTTAGATATAACATTTTAAGTAGTTAAAAGAAATTTTTAATTATAAACTATTATGACTCAGTGTAAACTTTATATAATTCCCATGTGTATTGTAACGCGCCGCCTTTCGGAGATTCCTTATAAGGGCGATGTACGGCTAAGCAACCGATGTTCGTGTAGTTACTATTCGCCAACTGGGGTCCCCTCCGTACGCTAGATGAGATTGGCAATGCCGTATAAAAAAATCAATGTCAAGAGCAATTGAGAGAACAGAAAAGAGAATTGAGAATGAAAGAAAGC
Organism: Nicotiana otophora; assembly: GCA_000715115.1. Taxonomy (NCBI): domain Eukaryota; kingdom Viridiplantae; phylum Streptophyta; class Magnoliopsida; order Solanales; family Solanaceae; genus Nicotiana; species Nicotiana otophora. Next base: position 393,551 of record AWOL01S0001002.1, read on the forward strand.
TTGATTATATTAATGAAAGCTATTACAGAAAAGCAACACGGTGTCGAGGGGGAGAGACATCAGTACGAGTTACTAATTATTTTTTGTTATAGAGATTTACTTGTAATTAGTTATAAGTGACTTGATTGTGTGAATTTCTTTTTTACACTAGCATCGTGTAGAACTATTAAACTCTTAATCAAAACACTAAATACTCTTTGGGAGTCAATAAATATTTTTAGATATAACATTTTAAGTAGTTAAAAGAAGTTTTTAATTATAAACTATTATGACTCAGTGTAAACTTTATATAATTCCCATGTGTATTGTAACGCGCCGCCTTTCGGAAATTCTTTATAAGGGCGATGTAAGGCTAAACAACCGATGTTCGTGTAGTTACTATTCGCCAACTGGGGTCCCCTCCGTACGCTAGCTGAGATTGGCAGTACCGTACAAAAAATTCAATGTCAAGAGCAATCGAGAGAACAAAAAAGAGAATTGAGAATGAAAGAAAGCTTGATTGTATTAATGAAAGCTATTACAGAAAAGCAACACGGTGTCGAGGGGGAGAGACACCAGTACAGAGAATTGTTTGCTTGCTAGAAAGTTTGATTGCTTGATCCCCCTAATAGTACTTAAAAAAATAAACCAAAGTTACAGGACTTGACATAACTAAGCTAGAGAGACACAAAGGAATACATGAAGTAAAACTACTCTATATTTACAATAGAAATGACTTAGATTCCTACAAAGCAGAAGCAAATCCGTTGACAGCAACCATGTCTTGGGTGTTGGCGAAGGCTATCGGTGGGGCGACATAGGCACATGCACGCTTGTCACTTGGCGCGGCCAAGACCACTAGGCCGTCCATGGCGCTAAGCGTTGGGAGGCTTGCCAGGACGCCATGGGGTGCACCCAAGGGGTTATGGGGCATGGCTGGAGAGCCGCCCATGACATTCTCCCCCACCAGAGTTGGCGACGTCCTCGACGCCTTACTTACAAGTTAATATTCGATCAGGCTCTTGTAGACTTTGAGGTTTGTTCCCCTCTCCCAAGTATTCTCCGCTACATCACAGCCCTGCTATTTCACCAGGAACTTTTGGTGATCTTTTCTTGAAGCATGAATCACTCGATCATCGAGAATAGCTTCTACCTGCTTTTTTCGGTTGAATTAGGGCCTCGAATACTGGGTATTGTGAGTTGCCTCCGCGAAAGATCCTCCATATCTTCCCGAAAAGATTTTAAAAGGCTGACATAAAAGACTAGATGAATCTTCCACATTGTGGGGTATACATTCGGTATGCAACTTTTCCAATACGATTTTCAATGAAAAAAGGGTCTAATATACTTTAGCAATAGGAGAGGGTCATAGACCCCTGCAAACAAGTACCGCTTTGGGATTTCCACCATCACTTTGTCTCCTACTTGATATTCAACAAAGCGACGATTTTGATCAACATGCTTTTTCATCCGCTTCTGAGCTTTGGCAAGATAGCTCCGCACTATCTCCAAATTTCACTTCTATTCCTTCGAGAAGCTAGCAGCTCCAGGATATTTCGACATGTTTGGGGCATTCACAGTGCGTGAGAGTAGCGGTTGATGTCCGGTAACAATTTCAAAAGCATTTTTGTTTGTACTAGAGTTCTTTTGTGAATTGAAACACAGTTGAGCAACATCCACAAGCTTCACCCAATTCTTTTGAGATCCGGTAACAAAATGGCGGATATATTCCTCAAGCATGCTATTGAACCGCTTTGTCTGGCCATCAAATTGCGGATGGAAACTTGAACTGTGGCTCAATTTTGACCCGAGGCACTTAAATAGCCGAGTCCAAAAGTTGCTAGTGAAGCGAGAGTCTGCGTTGTCTGCGCGTGCGGTGCTGTTGGCATCGTACTGCAGCTGGGTGCTGGCGAGGGCTATCGGTGGGGCAACATAGGCACATGTGCACTTGTTACTTGGCACGGCCAAGACCACAGGGCCGTCCATGACGCTAGGCGTTGGGAGGCTTGCCAGGACGCTATGGGGCGCGTCCAAGGGGTTATGGGGCATGGCTGAAAAGTCGCCCATGACAGTATATTCGGTCAAAAGTAGGGCCCTTATACTCTGGACATTGTAATTCTTCTTGGAACGGATGAAATACATAATTTTTAAGGAATAAACATTTTTCTCAAAAAGTTCAATTAAAAAAAATTGTAAATGAGTGTTACTTGCTTAACTAGGATTACTATTCATTAATTTATTTGTCCTCTTTTTCCTTTGAAGCATATAGGGCAATGTGTTACAAATAAAGATTATCAATATGCGTATTGCACAAGTTAGGGACACACGTAGGGAATTTAAACAATTTATGGGGGTGATTCCCACTATTAATAAGTTTTAAGTCGTTAATTTCCTTCATTAAATTATTCTTAATTTAATATTCTGCGATATAATTTATCCGACTAGCTAGACAGTTCGTACTGCTATTACATTGATGATTTTGGTGGTGTTAGGAGATGAAACATTATGTGCCATTCAAATTGTTGTCTTCATCTGCGGGGTGGCCTCATTCTAAAAGTTCAAACTTAAAGTGGAAAATCCCACTTGAACACAAAACTCAAACATAATTCACCCCCCTCCCTCTCTCACCCACACTTAGGGTGTGTTTGATATAACGAAAAATGTTTTCCATGGAAAATATTTTCCAAAAAAATATTTTCTTGAAAAATAAGTAGTAATCTTACTCATTTTCCGGTGTTTGGTACGCAAATTAAGGAAATAACTTCTCAAGAGTATTCATAAATAATTTAGATACAATAAACATGAACCCATAAACTTTCGAACCAACAATCTTTCGAACCCATAAATTTTATAAACTTCTGAACCGCTAAACTTTTGAACCCGTAAACTCTATAATTTCTAAACCTGCAAACTTCCAAATACATAAACCTCCGAACTCATAACTTTGGAACTCGTAAAATTTCGAACCTGTAAACTGAAAAATAAAAAAACCAAAACTGAAAATATTTTAAAATAAAAAATAAAAAAAATTACGGGGAGTTGGGGTGGGTGGGTGGTGCAGAAAAAACGAAAAAACAGAAAATTAAATATACAAGAAAAAAGTAAAAAATAAATTGCGGGGGGAGGGGGTGGTGTGGGTGGTTTAAAAAATTTAAAAAAAA
>AWOL01S0001005.1:0-34485 GCA_000715115.1 Nicotiana otophora
CCCGCCCCTACGCTACAGTATCGGGCTGTAAACGGGTCAGCCCGGCCCGATTAACAGGTATACGATTAACAGGTATACCTGAAACCCTCCTCCTCCAACCTTCCTCTCCTAGTCTCCTCGTCTCTTCTTTTTTCTCTGTCATGTCTCTCTCAGTGCACGAGTGGCAGTGTCATCTGTGTTTCAGTAATACACTCTAGCTATGCTTAGCATGTGACCAGTTTTTTGTTAATTCTACTCTGTAGAAGCAGCAAGTGAAGGAGGGACAAGTAGTTTGCTTCATTGAGCAGCTTGGTGGCGAGCTCCCTGTTGAGGTTCGGGCCCTGATATAGATGCATACTTGCATAAATTTCTTGTTGATTATACAAGCTGCTTCTGTTTGTTCTTGCTTATTTCAGTAAATTCTCATGCATGTTTGCTGATTCTCCTTTTGTGTTTTCTTTTCTATCCTCTTTTAGTCTGATGTATCTGGAGAGGTTATCAAGATACTCCAAAAAGACGGAGGTATGCTTCTTAATTCTTATGTGTTAAAAATAATTTTGAACATCCTAACTGTGACTACTTCAATATCTCACTTTACCTGTTTATGGAACAGATCCTGTTGGATATGGTGACCCTCTAATCTCAATCCTTCCTTCTTTCCCTGGTATAAAGAAGCTTCAATAGATGGTTCTTGTAGCATATGCCTTCTGGCCCGAGTTCATTTTTTTCGAGAAAATTCAAGTTGAAAATTGTTGATTGGCATGTCAAATCTGCGGATTTTTATTAACCTTGTTTATTTGTTTTAAATATTTATCTGGAATTTGCACCAACAATTATGAAGAAATGAGATGTTTATGTTTTTGCATTTCTCATCCTTGTTCTTCCCAACTACACGTGCTTTCTTTTACAATATGAGTCCGAGGGTTATTAGTCTCTTGATGTTTTGAGGCCATCATTTGGTATTAGACTATTAGTCAGCTGACCGATCACATAACTTTCAATTTCAAACTAGTTGGGGTTAGTTATATGTATATTTTATACTCCATATTGTACCCCAAAAAATAATTTATAGTATATGCTATACTCTGTTCTGGTTCATTGTATTCTAATGCGTAGAATATTTATGTAGTAGTATGCTGTGTACGCTTTAAAATGTGCATGAGGATGCTTTGAGTTGGCTAATTGGCTTATTGGCATGCCAGAGGAATAATTAGTGACGATATTCTCAACATCCCAAATCCTATAGTCTGCTGTACAGGTTATTTTTAACTAACCAAAAGGACCATAAGGTTATCGTAAATCTATATATATATATATATATATATATAAAAGAAAGCAATAAAAAAGTGAGGTGGCACGTCTCTTTGGCCAAGAATCTTATTTATCTTTTTTTTCCCCTTTTTTTTGACTTTTTCCTTACTTTTTATTTATAAAATAATTGTCTCAGTTATTACTACTTCCCTCTCTTTCCTATTCCCTATTGTAAAAAAACATCTCTTAACATCTTTCCTATTCCTAATTGTAAAAAACATCTCAACAATTACTATTCCAACTTTTCATATTCCCTCCCATAAAAATCAGAATGTTTTAAAATAAAACCCACACAATTCATAATCCTCACTGCCCGATGGTTACCATCAGAGTAAGATGCAAAACATATGCAGAAGAATACCTTTCTGGTATTCCAACGCATGCTACGTACTAAGGAGCTTGAACTGCAAATAATTGTGAGTATACGTATTTGTTTACCCGAAAAATCGGATAACGTTAGATTTGTATATGGTTCTAAGGATATGCGATACAATTTGATATAAATCGTGTAGAGAAATAGAATATGTATATTCTTGACTATGAGAATGAGAATAGTGAATAAAAGGAATGAATAAGATAAAGTAAAACAAGCACAAGGGGATATCTTTCAATGTGAGAAGTGATCTTTTGTCCCAGTGTCCTCCGCTTGCTTACAATCCATGTCCCTCTTATAGTAGAGGGATCCTACTTTATATACAATAAAAAATACGCAATGGAGAGCCCATGATGTATTGTCTTTTCCTCGATTTCCGCCAAGATTCTCTCCCATAGTGCGGTTGCAACGACCCTAGTCTGCGAGCTCGATACTGACTCGATCTCGGTATTGGATCGAGCCATCAGTCTTGGTCCGAGCTCGATTCTGACTTGGGGTCTCGGTATTTGGGGTGAGTGTTGGTCGGTCCATGCATCTTCGATAATCTCCGCTTTGCCTCGTAGTTCGATTTGGATATGAGCTCGATAATGATATCGAGCTTGTCATTGGTCGGTCTTAGAGCTCGAAGCTCGCCGCCCCTACTTTGGACCTTGATCGAGTTTGTCATGCGGATATATTTTGATCGAAACATTATCGTCTCGACCAGTCCGTATGACTGACTCAAATCGGTTTTGGCCGTACACAGATAGTCCCCTCGTTTCTCGAAAAAGAATGTGGCGAGAAACGATATGATTTCCCAACATCTCTATCAGATATATACTGACGTTTTCATCGATCCCGTGACGTATGTGATAGTTGTCCCATCGGTTCGGTTTTACCGAGGCATTTGATGTGTCAGACGGTGGTCGGCCACCTTTGATATTGAACTGTCACTGCTTCAATCTATAAATAGCCTTTCCTTCCACCATTCATCATTTTTACGTCTTCAATCTTCCAAAATTTTCAAGTTCCTTTTCGTCTTTTCTGAGTTTTCTACCTGTAAGCCTGTGAGTTTTACTGCAAACCCTTCCTTAGAACACCAAATACTTCCGTTCTTTGTTTACCAAATTTTAAATGGCAAAACTTCTAAAATTGTTCCGCAAAAAGAGAGCACTTCTTCATTTCGACCTGCTGGTGGCGAGGATGTGAAAGAGCCCCGCCCTGAGGAATTCGTTCCGATTGGGTGTTCGACAGTAGGCGATTTTAAAATTGAAAAGCCTTCTCCGAGACCGGGTCGGTGTGAGCCGATGTCGAGGTACCAATGTTCAATCACCGAAAAAGTTCTCGATAAAGTCATACAAGAAATACAACTGGGATAATAAACTCGTAGTAATCTCGTTGCCTGATGAATCAATTACTACCTACGTCGAAGGGTTCTTAAGTGTTTATACTTATTCTTTCACGTTGGGACCCCTGGACCCTGTCATCGTTGCCTTTTGTAAGAGATACGATGTGACCTTCGACCAAATCCACCCTTCCTTTTGGAGGATAGTGATTCTTCTTCGATTTTTCTCGAGCAAGGTCGAGGGGCGCATCTTCACCCTCGATCATCTTATGCGATCTTTACAGTTCCCGACTTTATCGAGGAGGGCTGATCAAGCTTGCTCGCCGAGCAACCAAAGCGCCATTCTCGAGCATAGACGAGACCCGAGATCGGGGTTGGATGGGCCGTTTTGTTCGAATTAGAACCTCGAATCTGATCCCTGCCGATGACTTGCCATTTCCCGACAAATGGAATATGAGCCGTGAGTTAACGTTTCTCTTTGCCCGTTTTGATTTTGTGATTGCTTTCTATTTTGTTGATCCATTTTTCCTTATCACAGCCGTAGCTCGAATGCCGGAACCGATCCCGGATCTTAGACAATGGGTCAAAAGCCTGGTATTGAAGAGACTGTACTCCGAGCGTGCTTGGGTCAAATTATCAAAGGGTCGATGGGAGGCCAGCAGTCATGGTAAATCTTTTTGTCGACTTGTCTCTTCATCGGTTTGTATGGTAAATCTCCCTCTTCCTTTTTGTAGGACTTGGGAAAGATGTAGTCATGAGGCCGCCATCTGGTGGCGAAGAAGTTCTTGTCCTGAAGCAGGTGAAAGAAAGGAAGAGAAAAGACGTATTGGGCTCCCCGAGCTCAAAAAAGAAGAAACCGGGTAAGAGACCTCGAAAGCCGAATGCGGGCTTTGGTGTTATGTCTTCGGAAGCGGTCCGTCATTCAAGGGACGAGCCCGAAGAAGGAGAGGAGAATTTAGCCTGTATACGGGCTAATGTTGTGATTCAATAGTCTTCCAATTTGGTGGAAGCAAATCAGGGAACCTTGGCCATAATCCCAGAACAATAGGAAGCCGAGATTGTCCCTTCTCATGCTAAGATGGTTGGAAGGGATACCGAGGGTGGATCTTCTCAGACAGTAGAAGATATTTCAAGGGATGAGTTCAGGATAGTTGACATTGGCGGATCCCCTCAAATTTCGGATGCCATGATTTGGGAGGCCGTCATGTTGGAGGATCGGTCTTATGAGGGTATTCAGGAGTCGACCGATATCCACGATTTTCTGGAGGGGCTCGAGTCAGGTGCCTCGGAGGAGGTTACCGATTTTGGTGGAATGCTGGTACCCAAAAAATCATCGTGGTCGGGTTCCATCGAGCCTTCATAGATTCATAAACTGGTGGACCGATTTCCGGCCCCGAGTATCGATCCCGACTGAAGGCGGAAGATAGTGTTCTCCGTACCTGCAAATACCCGAATTATTTCTTCCCCTGAGGGTATTGACAGTTACCTTCGGTCCTTGGTGACTGAAGAAGATCAATCAGTGATGAATGCGGTGGGGCCTGCCTGTCTCTTCAACGAGGCCCAACATGCTTTGAGTCGGGTAACTCTAATGGCGTTTTTGCCATTTTTTTTTTCTTTACAGAGTTGCGGGTAATTTTAATGTTTCCCTTTTTGTTTGCAGGCTTCGGTGTTGCATCACGAGGCCTTTCTTCAAACCAGGGAGGAGCATGATGCCAAGGTTCGGAGCCTCACTAATAAGAGTGACTCGTATAAGCTTCTTAGTGAAAAACTTCGAGCAGATTTGACAGCGGCTCGGGGAGAGCACGAGGAGATGGCTGAGCAGGTATTCCGAATGTTCCATGATAATGAAGATGAAAAAGAGATAACATCAACGATCCGATTCTGCAGGTTCGGCAGAGGATCAAGCAAATTGGACGGCTTAACTCACAGGTAGATACGCTACTGGCCGAGGCAGAAGAATTTAAAAGGTGTATGGATAACCTTGCCTTGAAAAAGGAAGCTGTCGAAGCTCAGTTGGAGCTGTCCGATGCCCAACTTCGATCTGCGAAAGAAAATGCTTTGGGGCTGATCGAAAATATGAAAGAGCTTCAGCATCGGTTGGATTTGGCCACTTTAGATAAAGCATGTTTGGCCAAAGAACTCGAAGTGGCCAGATCTGAAGTGATCGAGGCCAACAAAAGAGCCGATGCCAAAGTGGCTCAGTTCAGGATCGATGTCGAGGTCAACCAAGCCAAAGCTGCGAGCATGGTTGAACATGCAAAGTGGCAAGCTCAAAGAGAGGCTCTCGAGGAGGTCAGAGCTCAGTGCTTCGATGTTGGGGCTGAGATTGAAGTTGCCAAGGCAGAGGAGAACGAAGCCCGGAGGTTGGCCTTTCCTAAGGAGGACTCCGATGACTCGGGGGAGTCTGAAGACGAGGACAATGCCGAGAATACGACCTCTGATGAAGATTGAGTCATTTAGGGCCTTAGGTTGATCGCTGCGTTCTTTTGATACTGTTTTCGATTTTTGTATAAAGAACTTCTTTTTGGAAGATTAGCCGCCTCTGTACAAAAAATTTGTAAATATAAATCTTTCTTCTTTTTGAAGAGAAATGGCCTTTCAAACTAAATAGATAGTTTGAATTTAAATCTCCGTTGCCTTTGGGCCTTGTGGGTAGTCACATTTGCTTTATCGGGCTCGAACGTCCTTCAGCTTAAATAGTCAAGTGTTTGTTTTAATTCGAAGAAATGAGTAGTTTTGCTCGAAATAATGTAGCCCGTAGGCATAATAGTCGAGTGAGTAATAGCTCGAACTCGAAATAAAGGTCGAGTGAGTGATTGCTCGAACTCGAAATAAAGGTAGCCTGTAGGCTTAGCAGTCGAGTGAATGATTCGAACTCGATGTAATGTAGCCTGTAGGCGTAATAGCCAAAGTAGCCCGTAGGCTTAATAGTCGAGTGAGTGATTGCTCGAACTCGAAATAAAGGTAGCCTGTAGGCTTAGCAGTCGAGTGAATGATTCGAACTCGATGTAATGTAGCCTGTAGGCGTAATAGCCAAAGTAGCCCGTAGGCTTAATAGTCGAGTGAGTGATTGCTCGAACTCGAAATAAAGGTAGCCTGTAGGCTTAGCAGTCGAGTGAATGATTCGAACTCGATGTAATGTAGCCTGTAGGCGTAATAGCCAAAGTAGCCCGTAGGCTTAATAGTCGAGTGAGTGATTGCTCGAACTCGAAGTAAAGGTAGCCCGTAGGCTTAGTAGTCGAGTGAGTGATTGATCGAACTCGATGCAAATTAGCCCGTAGGCGTAATAGTCAAAGTAGCCCGTAGGCTTAATGGTCGAGTGAGTGATTGTTTGAACTCGAAATAAAGGTAGCTCGTAGGCTTGGCAGTTGAGCGAATGATTCGAACTCGATGCAATGTAGCCCGTAGTCGTAATAGTCAAAGTAGCATGTAGGCTTAATGGTCGAGTGAGTGATTTCTCGAACTCGAAATAAAGGTAGCCCGTAGGCTTAGTAGTCGAGTGAGTGATTGCTCGAACTCGAAATAAAGGTAGCCCGTAGGCTTAGTAGTCGAGTGAGTGATTGCTCGAACTCGAAATAAAGGTAGCCCGTAGGCTTAGTAGTCGAGTGAGTGATTGCTCAAACTCGATGCAATGTAGCCCGTAGGCGTAATAGTCAAAGTAGCCCGTAGGCTTAATGGTCGAGTGAGTGATTGTTTGAACTCGAAATAAAGGTAGCCCGTAGGCTTGGCAGTCGAGCAAATGATTCGAACTCGATGCAATATAGCCCGTGGGCGTAATAGTTAGAGTAGCCCGTAGGCTTAATGGTCGAGTGAGTGATTGCTCGAACTCAAAATAAAGGTAGCCCGTAGGCTTAGTAGTCGAGTGAGTGATTGCTCGAACTCGAAATAAAAATAGCCCGTAGGCTTAGTAGTCGAGTGAGTGATTCGAACTCGATGCAATGTAGCCCGTAGGCGTAATGGTCGACTGAGCGCTTGTTCGAACTCGATCCTGTTTGCATAATAAATCTTGAACATAGAATATCGATAAAGAAGAGAGCTTTCTTTGTAAGTCATTATACATGGGTTCATGCTTTGCGTCAGGGCTCGGTCCAACTACATAAACATGGTTCATTTTGACTATTTGGCCCTTACAATGTTTCCCGTTGAGACACTGTTTTTCATGAAATAACGAAGTAACTTCCTTTGCACCGAACTTGATAATCATCAAAGATGCGTTCAATGATAAATCCCCCCAGTGTATGAGGTTGATTTTAAAGAGTCCTTGGATACTCAGCAGTAGTATCGTTTCCGCTTTATGACTGGTATCGATCTCTGGTCGACTTTTGCTTTTTCGTAATGGACCTAGAAATCAACTGGTCATCTTCGACTCTTATTTTGGATTGATATCGATTGTGCACATCGGTCCAAGTAATAGCTGGGTACGCGATCAAATTTTGCTTCAGCTGCCATGAAGCCATCGAGCTCCGCTCGTTTAGACCTTGAGTGAAAGCTTGAACAGCCCAATCGTCTGTGACTGGTAGCAGATCTATTCGTTCCATTTGAAAACGAGCTACGAACTCCCTTAGCATCTCGTTATCCTTTTGTATTACCTTGAACAGGTCCGACTTTCTGGTTTCGACCTTTGTGGCTCCGGCATATGCTTTTACGAAGCAATCTGCAAGCATAGCAAAAGAATCAATGGAGTTAGATGGTAAATTATGATACCATATAATTTCCCCATTTGAAAGGGTTTCACCGAATATTTTTAATAATACAGATTCGATCTCATCATCTTCCAAATCATTTCCCTTGATGGCATACGTGTAATAAGTGACGTGCTCGTTGGAGTCGGTCGTTCCGTTAGATTTGGGTATTTCGGGCATACAGATTTTTTTGGGGATTGGTTTTGGGGCTGCACTCAAGGGAAAAGGCTTTTGAATGAATTTTTTCGAAACTAGCCCTTTTATTATTGGTGGAGCTCCCGGGATCTGGTCGACCCTGGAATTATATGTTTCTACTTTTTTATTGTTGGCTTCGACTCATTTTGTGAGTTCCTCGAGCAATTTAGTAATTTCGGGAGTAGTCCGCGATTCTTGCTCATTTGACTTCTCTATGGATGGTTCCGTTCTGTGGGTGATTTCTCGAAGCGGATTGGGCTCCGGCCTGCTTTGTATCTGAGTTTGGCTCTGCAACTGAGCTATCGCTATTTGCTGGGCTTGTAACATCTCGAACATCTTCCGTAAGCTGACTATGATCTCCTCCACGTTATGGGTGTCTCGAGCTACAGATCGAGTACCGCCCTGAATGCTTTTTTCCGGTTCGGAACGCTGATTCGCCTTTAGAGCTATTTGTGAATTGACATCCAATGGTACTTCAGCTCGAATTTCGGGTGCTTCGATTCGAGCCTCAGTGCCATCATCGAGTGGCCTTCCGGCCCCGGGTGCCAAGTTGTTGGTTTCATCTTGATGGCCGGCTTCGTGGTCGATAGGTAAAGACATTACTGATTTTAAGTTGTAAGCTGGTGTGTATTGCAGATTTGTATCAAACAACCACTGTTACCCTTAGCCCCACGGTGGGCGCTAAACTGTTTACTCGAAAAATTGGATAACGTTAGATCTGTGTATGGTTCTAAAGATATGCGCTACAATTTGATATAAATCGTGTAGAGAAATAGAATATGTATATTCTTGACTATGAGAATGAGAATAGTGAGTAAAATGAATGAAAAAGACAAAGTAAAACAAGCACAAGGGGATATCTTTCAATGTGAGAAGTGATCTTTTGTCTCAGTATCCTCCGCTTCTTACAATCCATGTCCCTCTTATAGTAGAAGGATCCTACTTTATATTCAATAACAAATACGCAATGGAGAGCCCATGATGTATTGTCTTTTCCTCGATTTTCCCCAAGATTCTCTCTCATAGTGCGGTTGCAACGACCCTAGTCTGCGAGCTCGATACTGACTCGAGCTCGGTATTGGATCGAGCCATCGGTCTTGGTCTGAGCTCGATTCTGACTTAGGGTCTCGGTATTCGGGGTGAGTATTGGTCGGTCCATGCATCTTCGATAATCTCCGCTTTGCCTCGTAGTTCGATTTAGATATGAGCTCGATAATGATATCGAGCTTGTCATTGGTCGGTCTTAGAGCTCGAAGCTCGCCGCCCCTACTTCGTACCTTGACCGAGCTTGTCATACGGATATATTTTGATCGAAATATTATCGTCTTGACCAGTCCGTACGACTGACTCAAATCGGTTTTGGCCGTACACAGTATTCCGTAGTTCAATGTAGATGAATGAATCTAACTTCATTATATTACTTATTTGCTTTTCATTTTGTTTGTAATTTTTGTTAATTAACTAAAGTTGTCATACTATACAAGGTATTTTTCATTTCTAATGGCGTATCTTGAAAAAAGGGTACGAGATGGAGGTGATAGTTTTCTGAATTGAAACTTAGTATGTAAGTAACTCCTTACCCTATAGACAGGTATGTAAGCAGGATTTAAGGTCAATTGCACGTGAACATTTAAAATATACATCATATATTTCATGAAATATTAGAATTTAAAATATCTCATGGTATTTCTTTCACCGTTACATTCCGTAACAAGTACTAATATATAGTGTACTTCCTACGTTATAATTTGTTTAGTAGTTGCGTTTGTTATAGAGAGAATATGGAATAATTATGTTTTTCTTTCTCCAACTTCCTCAAAATGTTCTCTTAATTTCTTTGTATTTATAATTGACAAGTTTTTAAGAATTTGGCAGAATGAAGCATAAAGTAAATGATAATCTGCTGGCTGACTACACTTCAAAACGAAAAAGTACCAAAACTTGCTCTGCTGTAAATAGCAGTTGTTAATTTTTCTCATTAAACTAATCTTGTAATTTTTAGAATGACAGGTAACATTCAGGATGCAAATCTATCATGTAGTGATACGACGAGTGACATTATTTGAAGGGTATAATGGTCCCCAAGTATATGATGACAGATATCATAATATTTGCCTAAATAACTCGAGTGTAATAATTTGTACGATATATTCATCAGACACATCTTACATATTCGTAGTGCTAGAAAGGATTATATTATGCTTGTCTTACCACACTTCTTCCTTCAATTCATTTTAGAAGGTCTTTCATGTCAATAAGGTGTTCTGAGTATTCATAAGAGCTTTCTTGATCTGGCTCATTAAATAATAGTCTAATTTGTATTGCTAACTTCTTTTTTTTTTTTAGGATATAATATGTATATTATCCTTAAATTCCCTTTATTCTCTTAATTGGAGGATTAATCATATTCCATCTTATTTACTGAATTTTATTAAACATTCATGACTAATTGTTTAGTTTCATCCGTAACAAAATGTTCTCTCTATTTATTTAAGTACTCTTCATAAATCTCATAGCCATTCACATCCCCTATCACTCCAAGTTTGCGTGGGATGAGAAAGAAAAATATATGTCATGTGAAATGTGTAGTTCATTTATAATTTTAGGAGTAGAGCTAGAGATTTTTTGGTTGTCGGATCAGAATATGAATAAAAAAAAGTAGGTTTGAGGTATGCAAAGGAAAAGAAGAACAAAAAATGATCCAATTAATATCGATGATAAGTTACATTTAATTGTTTTTCTTTTTTCCATTTCTTTTCTTTGTCTATTTCCTTGTGTGTCCTCCCTTTTTTGGTTTTTTTTCTACATCTCTAGAAACGAAAAAAAAAGTGAATCATGTGAAGCATAAGTGTCAACAAGTCATACTAAGAAATATTCATGGATTCTGTTTTATAAAAAAATTATAATATGTTTAATTAGTAAAGATTTATTTTCTTTATAAAAGTAATGATATTAAAATTTAACTTTGTTTTAATTCTTTTAACGACCGCGCGAAGCGCCGGTAAATACACTAATAAACTAATAAAAGAAGATTGATGTAAAGTATAGGGAAAGAATAGCCTAATAAACACTTCTGCTTGTCCCGTTTTGTTATTCCGGTCCCAATACTTTAAGAAGTTTCTTCCAGACACTCGTAGTTGTTTAAATATATTACTTTAAACCCCTCTAGCCTCGCGTGTTCTATAAACACACAATGTGGATGACACATCATCGTCCACATCAGATTTTTAATAACACATCATTCGTTTTTTTACTTTAATTTCAAAAATTTTAACCACTCCTCCCACACCCTTGACCATCTATCTCTATTTTTTAGAGCAGAAACAACACCACAACTTTCTGCCTTTACCAGCGGCAATACCACCGTGGACAACTAAAACCCACCATTCTCCAACTTTCTATCGCCCATCTCTCTTTCAAAGATTTTTGTCAAACGTCGCTGCCCACTACTTCAAATCCACCATGTAAATCACTTTGAACTCCTTTCTTCCATTAATGCTAATGCACCACCCCTGAAATTCCTCAATATTCCCATATATCCACACAATTTACATTGTACACCCCACCTAATTTCATAAAGACCTTCGTCAACCACTCTCCACCCTCCAAAATCACTACATCTCCAACACCTCACCATAAACTATCAGAAAAATTAGATTTTCAGCTTCTCTCCATCAAATAAAAGTCCACCATTAAATATCCGCTCCACCACCTGAGAATTCATTGGTCCTGAAATGACAGTTACCCAAAATAGATTCAACACTGCAATGAACATAGCTCTAATTCATCTCAAAAACACTAATGGTGTTTGCTTTTTAGAAAAAATTTCTTAATATTTTTTCTCAAATATTGACCGAAGATTTGTGAAAATAGGCAGAGGACTAATGGGAAAGAAATAAGGGAGAAAGCAAAAAGAAACGAAGGAGGAGTGGGGAAAGAACGGGAGAGGGAAAGGATACAAAGAGAAAAGGAAGTGGGGGTGGGGTGGGGAGAGAAGAAAGATGAGATATATTTTATTTTTTATTATATTTTTTTTCGTCATTTACTTTTTCTTTTTATTTTTTTCTTGTTTTAATCATTTTTAATCTAACTTTCTTATGTTTACGCTCGCGTGAAATTTACGTATTTTGTCCAACTCGGTCTTGAAGTTGCATGTATGCTTAGTCAACGGTTAGAGGGTTTAAAGTAATATGTTTAAAGTTTAAATAACTATGAGTGTCTAGATGGAAACTTCATAGAGTATCGGGATCGGGATGACAAAATGAGACAAATAAAAATATTTATTAGGCTATTCTGTTGATTTTATTCTTGAAATTTTCCTAGGATTAGTAACCAACTGACCTTGTTCTGGAGTTTCGCTTCTACCATTTAACCAATCTAAAATGTCAAAAGCAAGTAGAATCTTTACCGTTTTGTAAAGACCATGATACACCTTGTCTAATGATAACTCTGATGATGATGGAAGCTAAACTCCATGTTTAACAATGTTATATTTCTTTAAAATTATTTAAATATATGTGCATAAACTCATACTCAAAGACTTTTATGGAGTTATGGTGCAATTATTATTGGGTGTACAAGTGAATTGGTAGTTCAAATTTCACTCTGAACTGTCTTGTTTTCGGCACGGAGTATGAATATATATGTAAATATTACTAAAATTTCAAAAAAAAATATAATTTTGAACCTATAATTTCAAAAGTGTAGTGGATTCATGGTAAGAGACTAAAGTCAAACCCGTCAAATATAAATTCTAGATCTACCTCTTCACACTAATGCACTCATCCTCTTGAAATCCTAGATTCGCCTCTGTATGTAGCAGGCTTTATTTCAGTTAGCGGATATATTCGACTTAAACTCTCATTAGTCGGGTCAATAAGCTTCGGGTCCTCAACCGAAAAAGAAAAAAATGTATTCCACGTATTGAACCACTCACCATCACCAAATTCAACACCCTAATCACAGAAAATTCTGGAAAGAAGAAAAAGAATGGAGTAGTCAACTTGTCAACATTAGATTTCAGAAGAGGCATCTTATTTCCAAGCAGTTAGCTAAGTGGAGATGACAAGAACCATAATACAGGGGCGGAGGGAGAGTATAACTTACGGGTTCGGCCGAACCCAGTAACTTTCGTTCAAACCATGTATTTGTCTTAAGAAATTCATTGAACATGCATAAATTATTAATTTAGAACCCAATAACTTAAAAGATTTAAAATTCCGAACCCATAAGTTTCAAATCCTCACGCCACCTCTGCTGTAATATTTTATGTTCCAATGTTGTACTTAGCTAATTCATTAAATTTACTTTTTTAATTAAAAAATTTGTTTAGTATTACTTCTCTGTTAACTATGTGAAGAAAATATATATAAAGAAAATGATGAATGAAACAGACCGGAGCATACCATTTTAGATTTCCTCCGTCAAAGGCAAATATAAAATCACAGGACTTGGACTTTTGATTAATCAGTTAAAACGGGTGTTTTGTCAACGGATCCAGTCTCTTTTGCTGGATGATGAGTATTAAGAAAAACGTAAATAAAACAGATTGAACTTCTACAATTTACATCAGTCGTCTAAAATCTTTTTACACTGTAATTTAACTTAGTTGCACAAGTTGCGTACTTGTAGTTGGGGTTTCAAGGAGTTTTTGGCCAATATTGTCCCTTATCTTTGAGGGTAGGTCTATTTAGGTCCCTCAAATATAGCCCTGAGCATATTTAGTCTCTTAAGTATGCTAAAGTGGAGCACCTTTAGTCTCACTGACACAATATGTTAAAAAACAACGGTGTTACCCAACTCTGATTCATGAAGCAAATCTTCTGCTCTGAAGCAAAACGTTTCCTTTCTTTTTATTGGATAACGTAAATTATCACTTTAATTCCTCATTTTTAGATAATGTCTTCTAAAATTTTGACCTTGAAAATATCCCTTTTTGTGCCAGTTTTTAATGAGAAAATGACACTGTGTAGCCGCTGTAAAAATAATAGTCGAAAAAATATATAAAATTTATATATTTTGTATGTTAATATACAAAAATTATACAAATTTTATATACTTTTTTCGCTACCATATGTAAATAGTTTTTGGCACAGTCTAAAAATGATAATGCAACCTGGTTATTCGTTTGCTTCAATAATATGCTAAGAAGTGATCCTGACAACTCTATTTTTTTCCTCAAATTTTAACTTTTCTTTTTGAAAAAATCAACCGAAATATACAAATTTTATACATTTTTTCGGCTATTATTTTTACAGCGGCTATACAGTGTCATTTTCTCATTGAAAACTGGCACAGAAGGGGATATTTTCAAAGTCAAAATTTTAGAAGACATTATCTAAAAATGAGGAATTAAAGTGATAATTTGCGTTATCCAATAAAAGGAGAGGAAACGTTTTGCTTTAGAACAGAAGATTTGTTTCATGAATCAGAGTTGGGTAACACCGTTAGTTTTTGAACATATTGTGTCAATGAGACTAAAGGTGCTCCACTTTAGCATACTTAAGGGACTAAATATGCTCAGAGTTATATTTGAGGGACCAAAATATACCTATCCTCAAAGATAAGGGACAATATTGATCAAAAACTCGGGTTTCAAGTATGTCCAAAATATATATATTGTGAATACGTATAGTTAAAACGAAATACATGTCAAGAGTATCAAGACTGACTGATAAGTTACCAGTCAAATGCCAATTAAATGTAAAAATCACTATAAATCAAGCTGATAATTCTATGCAATAACTAAATAGCTGAAATATGCAAACAAGCAATTGACTGAGTTGTCAAGCAAGAGGACGACCATCCCGTATGTCATATTTGATTTTCCTTTACCTCTCTTAAATATTCTTCTCCTGTCTTTCTATAAATCTTTGCCTTTACTTGATGCATGTAGAAAAAAGTTTGGATACAATCACAAGAAAGATCTTTAGAGATAGAGAAGAGTATAAAAACAAGAACAACAAAGAAGAATTCAAGCTTTAACAAACAAAGATTGACAAGGCCAAAAGGGTGCAGTATTTCATCAATTTTTAATGGCTGGGTTGCAAAGATCGGCTGTTTCATTCCGCAGACAAGGCTCTTCTGGACTTATATGGGACGACATATTCTTGTCAGGTGAATTAAAACAGCATATAAACTATAAGTACGAAACTACTAAATGTAACAAAGCTTCTCATTCCAAGGGACAACCCAAAGAGGAGAATATGCTAGTGAAGGCTTCATCAATAACCGTTGGATCAACGGAGAAGAGCCGATCCAACGGCACCGGCAGAGTGTCACCAGCTATAGAACCGCCGTCTCCTAAGGTATATGGATGTGGATTGTGTAGAGGTATTGGCAAAAAAAGTAAGTCCCGTCGTAGAATTCCGTACGGTAAGCGTGCTTTGTGATCAGATAGGAATTCAGAATCTAGAGTCGGTGTGTTCATAATGTAATAATGTATGTATTTTAAACTCCTTTTGTATAAGTATAAATGGTTCGAAATGATGAAATGAGTTCAGCTAAATGCATTTGCCTCTGTATGTGATATAGTACATGAATATAATTTGATGAGCTGGTGGCTCGAGTGGTTAGCAGGGGAATTTCCCGTGGAACGAGCTGGTTATAATAAATATAGGTGGGAATATCTATTGTGGAGCTAAAGGACTCGTACCGTTTTTTTCTTGCCTTTTGTCAGTCAGATTTTCTTATTTTATGCTCTGCAGAGTGCAAAGACAATTGTGTAAGGTTTTTATTTTCTAACCTTTCTTGGGTTGTCTCAGCAATCTCCGAGTATAATCAAGTGTTCCTCTTTTTTTCCTTTTTGGTTTCTCCTTTGGAGAAATTTTCCATACGAGTTCGTCAAACTACTTGGACGCCCAGAGGCTTTGACCCCAATGGAACCCAACTGCTATATACTAGTATCTGTTATGGCATGCTGTTTTACCTACATATATCCCGGTGATTCACTAATTTATATATTTTTTCAGCCTTTCAGAATTCAGGTGCTCGCAAGTCACTTATATCATGTTACTTACTAAATGCACATTAATTCTTGCCTATGGAATTTGACAATTGTGTCTTGACCCAACGGATCGCTCCAGTAGGTTAGTAGCAAATTACTTCATTACAATCCCTTTTTGATAATATCACCTTCAAAGGGACAGGAAAACAAGAAGATCGTACAGACCAATATAAAAAAAAAAAGAAAAAAAAAGGATTACAAGAGAATACTTACAAAGTCACGCTTCTTCAATATATGAATTTCTGTTTGGCTGAGCTAAAACGACCACTAAATGACAAGTTCTCGAAAGCCTTTGAGCTAGTTGCATCACATGCATGAATAGAATGACATCCAGATGCATTATGTTGGAACAAATGTATGGACTAGGATATGGCAACAAGTAACTAAGCTCGGTGTTTCATCTATGCTAGCAGTTATATAATAATATAATGAAACATCAGCTTGATGAAAAGAAGGTCTACTAGTGAACTTAAATCTTTTACATTGAGAAATATGATCATTCCAAACACACAACCAGTCATTAATAGCAAATGAATACTGGGAGGAATGACCTTTGGATTTCATGTAATTCTTTGTTTAGCACTGGTCCGTAGTGTAAGTCATCATAGGTACTTCCTGGCAAGGGCTCTAACTTTGGTATCGAAGTGAGATGATGTGATGCGAGATCCTGGCAAATAGAGAGGATTCAGAAGGATCTGCAAGTTTTGCAGTAACACATCAGTGAACTTCCATAGAAAAAATAGTTAAAGCACAAATCATTCTCTTCGAAATTGTGGTGGTAAGGAATTCTAGTAAAAACTTCTGCGTTTTACCATACTGTTTCCAGCTAATTCATGGCTTCATTACCTTCAGAACAATTTCTCAAGCTGCACCATATATCTTTAAAGCTAACGTGACAAAAACCCACAGACTTATCCAATACCAAGTAATTAGCTACATGAACCACTCTAGATCATTTGTCATATATAGCAAAAAAGATCAAAAAGGGTGTGTTAGAAACAAGGAGTGGTTTGTAACAAAATCAATAGTCTTAGTGTTGTGTTTAACTGTTTATTGCCGTGCTGTACCCAAAATAACAAGGTAGAGAGAAACAAAAAGGCAAAGAATCCAATCATATCTGAGGAACTCCAAAAGCTGACAAAATTAGAAGCCGTAGTGAACTTCATAGGTTCAAAGAGATATTGTCACTGCTGACATGAATTCTATAAGATTTAACAACAATTGAACAATCAAGTAGCATCAGAAGTACTCCAAGCATCTTTTCAGTAAACATGCCTACATTAAAAAGCTCTCTGCTAAAAAGAACTTCTTGCTACACAATCCGAAAGCAAAAATTAAAGCGGAAAACTATAATGAGAACTTGCAATAGGTTTTCAATGATGTCCACGAGGATTATAATGAAAATTTAGGATGATAAGGAGAGCACCCCTCCCCCCCATCTTTTTTTTTCTCAAGAGAAATAACAAGCAACAAAGAAAAAGAAACTACAGTTAACGCAATATATGCCTTTATCAGGTTGAACACCAAGATTATATAGCAAATATATTAAATGTACGACCTCTGTGCTTTTATTTCCTATTGGAAAGATTTCAGAAAAGGAGCTACCTTTATATATAGTTCATGGACCTCCTGGAAGAAGCTTTTGATCCCATCATCATTACGAGAGTCATGAAGTAGCATCAGTCGCGTATGTATGCTAGCTTGGTTAAAGGTACAAAAAAACAGGATGTGCACGTTTGTAAACTCAAACTGGTGATGCTCATTTTATGATAGTTCCATAGACATTTATATAGTAACTTATGCACAATGAGAACTTCTAAAACATGCTTCTTCCTCTTTTTTATTCTTTTTCTTCTTTTAATAGGTAAACAGAAGTGTGTCTTGACATTCCAACTTGTATTAAACTGAGGAACTAGTCAATAAGGTTACTAATTACAAATATCAGGAGATTTTGCATTATTGTGCTGAAAGTTAAGAGTTAACTATCATTATTTACAGAAATGATTAAGAAAAGACATAAATATAGTTCTGCGGGCCAAGTACAGGAAAGGGGGGGGGGGGGGGGGGGGGGGCGCAATGGTGTATGGGAGAAGGGTCCCCTTCAAAATCATAAAGGTTAAGAAAGATGTGTGAGCTCTTCTCTTAATTCTGCTGTCATATCATTTTATCAATCCATGTACTCTAAGAACTAATCTTCTATAAGAGGATTCAATCAGAGAAAAATCGATAAACATATGCAGTTGCTACACGTGGAGTACTGGTACATGATGACTAACTCTATAAGTGACCACTGACCACCACAAATCAAATAATTACAGTAGAAGGAGAAGCAAGCTTTTGTACTCATTGTGACAGAGAAATCCAGATATAAAACAACCTAGCACCATTATCTATTTTTTAAATTCAAAACAGTAGTATCACCAGATGCTGATTTATAACATATGGAGGATATGACCAGCAGTGACATAAACAGACACCACCAAATCATTGAATCTGTCAATTGATTTCAAGAACCTGGATGAAGAAATAAAGTAGGAGAATCACTATAACAATGACGAAAGCAAGAAAAAGTATAATTAGTACTTTGATGACTAGGGGCTGCAATTCTTACATAGCACTAGTAGTCCATGCAAGGTCCTGGACAATATCCAATGCTGCATGTAAAATAAACTGGTGCTGATGAGCAGCATCTTCTTTCTAGCATGAAAGTATAAGATACAAAATCACCACAAACTCGACCACTTGTCATCAATGACGGAAACACAGTAAAGTAGAAAGATGTTCATGCATTTTACTAACAATGGCAAATGCTACAGTACACACACCACAAATTAAAATGCATTCTAACTTACATCACTAAAAATCAAGTGCACACGCTGCGTAATTCAAATATGTGATGTGAAACTGTTAAGGGTAGTTATAATTTGTGATTTACCAGATACAAACAGAATTTTTTACTGGTCATTGAAAAAAGAACCAGTAACTGATAAGCACTGTAGTCTATATCTTAACCTTGTTTATGGCAATATGATGTCCAGATATAGAAAGATTGTTCCTTTCCCAAAATCCTATTCTGATCCTCCATTAAAATCAAAGAGAGCAAAGAATTTTTCCGAAAACTAAAATGAGGTTTCTGTACATTTCCCATCAACCATTTTCAAAGGTAAACAATTCATTACAGAATCAAATAATGTAGGCCACCTATTAAAAAAAGGGAGACAGTTAAAAAGCTAGTACTTCAGATGTAAAGATATTTAGTTGTTTTAAGCAAAGGCTAAAAATTACCTTGGGCGCAGTGCCAACTTCAGCTTCGTAGATAGGAATATCATTTCTACTTACAATCATAAAACACGCTGTGGTTGCCATTTCCCTCTAACTTTTCGGATCCCTAAATTCCTTCAAACAAAAAAAATTGAATCAGATTCACATGCTAATTACACACAAAATTTCCATTCTTCAATAATTAATAATGATGTTGGACAAAAAAGAATTAGTGATCTTAGTATCGATAAAAATTAATTAAAAAAAGCATTTTAAATCAAAACTGATCTAGAAGAGAGGGAGAATAAAGGTACTTACTTACAACTCGATTTCGGAAAGAGATCGCGAGGAGTTCGCCGCAGGATCAGACGGAGAGAAGCAAGCAAGTTCGCAGCAAAGGTAGTGTCTCGCAACTGGGCCGAAGACGAAACTCTGGAGTGGTGAAAGTTGGGCCTTAAATCAATCTTAATGTTGAGTCCGGTCCATTTATTTTTTACAGTGGACGGATATATACCTTTTAATTAATTTAATTATTTAATTAATTAACTTGTCTTGTTTTGTATTTGATACAATTGAGTATATACTAAATTAATCTTGCATTAAGCACTACGTGACATATTATAACTTAAAAATTCAAATAACTTTAGTGTTTTACCATAAGTTGATCTAAAAGTGAATATTAGATCATGTTTTTAAAGAATAAATTTCACATTTACCTAACTTATTCATTAATATTAAAACATTTTCAGATTTTTTTTTTGACGTGATGTATGTTTGTGTGCGTACTACTAATAATTAATTAATTCCTACTTTCACTCAAAATTCGATCAAGTTAACATCAATGAATGCTAAAAATATGCTCAGCTTGTAAGCAAACAGAATACTACTTACTCCTCAATTTTAGATTTTGTATATAGAGATATTTTCCGCTAATCCCAGATTCAATGTCATTCGTTTTGCTCAAAATTTGTCCGGTGGAGGAAAGTCTTACAAAATATGTGGCTTACAAATAATGGACCCATGTCAAATATTTGTTAACAGTTATGGGATTGATTCATTTTGTTTAAGTGTAATATTGCCAGTTTAGGAAATTCCCAAGTCCTTTTCATTTCTTTCTTGGAACCTTCCCTTTTCATCGTACATGGGAGAAAACAACTACGTACGTAGCAGAAATCATTTGGCTTTCGGGTATGTTACTATAAATTCCCTCGTCATTATTTCTGTCAGTTTAATTAACAGAATATGGGGGAGCTGAGATCTTCTTACTTCATTTTTTCTTCTTATTATTCCACTTCTGTTTCTATTTTGGCATCACTATTTTATACTACTATCTATTCGTTCTTGCTTTTCGCAAATGTGAATAGTTCCCATCCCGTGATTCATCAGTTCCCTACATTGAACAACATAACAGGCAGATCAAAAACCCTTATTTATGTGAATGAGTTTGGAGCCAAAGGAGATGGCATAACCGATGACACTAAGGTAAGAGTAAAAACTTACACGCACCTCATGTTTACACTAATCTAATTAATAATTATATTGCACATATCTTTACAACTTATGGCACTAAGGTAAGAGTAAAAACTTATACGTAATTAGTGTTTACACTAACCTGAATGAATATATTGCACATATCTTCATATACACCTTCGTTCTTTGTATATGTAAACATCGATAATAAGTTAAAGGTGTATGTTTTATTTCCATCTACGTATTCACACAATTAATACTACTAGTACTTAAGGAGCTTCGTTAAAGAGTTCTTATACATTTTCAGCCGTTTCAAGATGTCTGGAAAATCGCATGTTCTTCACCATTACGACCAAAAATTGTAATCCCGAGTGGATATTCTTTTCTAGTTCGACCAATTGATTTTGTTGGGCCTTGCCGGTCAAAGGTGTCTCTATCAGTAAGTGCCTAAGCTTGTAAATTGTACAACACTGCTATATATGTTTTGCTAATAAAGATATTTAGTTAATAATTTTTTTTTCTGCAATACATTACCTATAAGATTGCAGGTTCTATTGTAGCGCCGAAAGATCCTCAAGTCTGGGATGGTTTGAATCCACATAAATGGCTTTATTTCTTTAAAGTGAAATACCTGACTGTAGAAGGAGGAGGAACAATTAACGGGATGGGCCAGAAATGGTGGGCTAGGTCATGCAAGATTAATACTACCAATGTAATTATCATTGCTATACTAATATATACTTTGTGCTTTATGGAATTCTTTCACACCATAAAATTCTGACGTTTTACAATCTTATTATTTGGCAGCCTTGTCGACATGCTCCAACAGTCAGTGCAATTTTCCCCCGATCGAACTCATTTGTTTTACGGTTTAACTCTTATATATTGACAGTATAAAAGGAATTTTTCATTATCAGGTCACCTACAAAATTACTATGACAGATTAAATTACAATGATAGTATAAAATTTATTTACACTGTCAATGTATATAAGAAGGATTTACTTTTGATAATGATTATGGTTATGATTGATTAACTTAATGACAATACACAGGCAATGACTTTCCACAGATGCAACAATCTGAAAGTGAGGGACATAAGGATGCTAAATAGTCAACAAATGCATATATCAATTTCTAAATGCATACATGTTGAAGTATCACGTATCATAGTGCAAGCACCTGCTAAGAGCCCTAACACAGATGCAATCCACTTAAGCTCATCTACACATGTTGGTATCAGAGATAGCAGTATTGGCACAGGTTTGTTTATTTTTGGTTTAAGAAACAAGCTTCTGTTGTCATAATAGAAAATAGGTTCGTTTATTTTTGGTCTATGCATGTTGGTATCAGAGTTCAAAGGAGCCTTGAGCAATGTGACCTATAGGTCACGGATTCGAGCTGCGAAAGTAACAACTAGGTAAACTGTCTATCACACCCTTGGGTGCGACTCTTTTCTGAACTCTGCGTGAAGACGGGATACTTTGTGCACCGGATTGTCTCTACGTTGGTATCAGAGTTAGCAGTATGTTCTATTATTGTTATATTTTAATTTGCTGTTACATGCACAAACTGAATCCGCCAGGAGATGACTGTATATCTATAGTGGGCAATTCTTCAAGAATCTTGGTCAAAAACATTGCTTGTGGACCAGGCCATGGTATAAGGTAGAACGTTTTTACTGTTTGTTAAGATCATCATGTGTATATACATTAAGGTTTTTGGTTTGATGGCTGATATATGTCCCATTATTTTAGTATTGGAAGCTTGGGAAAGTCAAACTCATCGTCTCAAGTGCACGATGTCTGGGTTGATGGAGCATATCTTTCCAACACAGAAAATGGAGTGAGGATAAAGACTTGGCAGGTAATCATATATAGTAGTATTAATTTACTGCTTGTTACATTTGATTTGACATTATTTTCTTATTAATTTGCTACTAAAGAATAACATATTTGTATATTTGAAAACAATTTAACTTTAACTTTCTCACTTTATCCGTAATAAAAAGTTTTTATAGTCACACAAATATTATGACATGTTTAAGAGCGCAATCAAAACAATTTTTTTTTCTTTCTTAAACTACGACACATAGATTGAAATATAAGAAGGGAGTATCATTTAAATTTGTCATCATTCAATCACCAGTTTTCATCTGCAAGAATTTGATTTAATTTGCTGAATCCAATCCCCGTTGGCTTTTCTCATAATGCTTTATATATCAGGGAGGTAGGGGGTTTGTCAGAAAGATTGCTTTTGCGAACGTGTGGATGGAAAATGTGTCAAATCCCATTATAATAGATCAATATTATTGTGATTCTCCCCTGGCATGTCCAAATCAGGTAAGCTATTTATTGCATGTCTAAAACTTGCGCAGTTAGTATTTATTCGTTAATAAAGTTAACGAGCGAGGCTAGCTACTTCTATTTTGAGCTTATTATTTAAGATATATTTTATATCTCACAGCAAATTGTTACCCTACTAGTGAAGGAATTAAGGAACATCCATGATTAAGTCATCATTTCTTGAGAACCAACTGATCACAGCTCATTAAAAAAAACATATATTGCACTTCTATATTAAACAAGTTATACTCGCTAATATGTCCAATTATTTGTTACAACTTTTGTTTCCTAAATTGTAAATAATGTGATTTTTGATAAAAATTTAAAATATACTAGCTAGTAGTATTTTGTGAAAAGCTATTTTGATTTTAAAAAAATGTGCAACTTAATTATGGTCTTATATGTAGTAAGTGTTTTCACATAGTTCTTAAATTAATGTGTAAAACATAATTTTAAAATAAAGAATATTAACGTAGTTTAATTAACTAGCTGTCAAATTGACTATCAGATCAATAAATACTTTAGTGTTCCATTCTTCAACACTTCCCCGTTTGCGTTTCTTGAACACATCTGATTTCAACACCTGAAGGGGAGACTGTGTCTGATTTCAACACTCTTTGCAACTGTGTTCGTGTGCATCTAATATTCTAACTAATTGAAGTGAATATCCGATATATGCAGACTTTGGCTATTGGCATTAACAGCGTATCCTATGTTGGTATTAGAGGGTCTTCAGCAACAAAAAATGCAATAACATTTGCCTGTAGTGATAACTCCCCATGTAGAAATCTATATTTGGAAGATGTTCAACTTGTTTCGTTTTTGGATTTCCCCACAACGTCGTTTTGTTGGAAGGCATATGGCTCAACCTCAGGATTAAACAATCCCTCTTCTTGCTTTCCCTCTGGTGAAAGCATTGTGCAACGGCCCACAGAATTATCCAACTTGAGCAAGTCCATTTGATAATCTCTATGTTCAAATGTGTAGCTACATATCCTAGGCAAAGCTAGCTTAAAGGATTAAGCATGTTGAAACAATTTGATAGCATGACTTACTGGTCAGCAGCAGGTCCAGAGTAGGCAAAATGAGCAGCTTTTCGTGGACCTTAGTTATTGTGTAAAATCCTTCTAACTTATGCAAATAAAGTGCTTGCATATTAAGCATTTAAATTTTTGTAATTGTTCATGAGTTGAGAAGGTTATGAATAATCTGTCCTTCAAAGGATGAACTTGCAGTTGGGACTAACCATGAGTTTACATATGCTAATATTTATTATGGAATAACTGTTTATTCAATTTTAATAAAGTTTTGCATTAGATAGATCATTGATGAATAGCTTTAACAAATTTATAGTTGATGGAAGCAACCTAAAATCTGCGGATGACCAAAAAAGAATGTTCTTGAGGTTTAATAAGTAGAAAAGAACTTTTCCTCCAAAAGAGAATTTGATGACTTCTGACAAAAATTCATGACAATTAGTTTCAGAATTCGTATAACCAGAAATCCACGACTGGTATGGTCACTTGTTCATTGACATTGTTCAAGCAAGATATACTCTCGATCAAATATAAACATGAGGGAGCTGCTATTGGCCCTCATTAGAATTTTTCACTGTCTTTTATCAAAATCATATGTCCAACAAAGTTTAAAACTGAAGATGAATGTTACAAGTATACAAGAATGGAAATAATCAACATCATTACAGTAAAATTCGAAAGACACCTGTAGACTTGCCTATAGTACTGCTGGAGCCTCAGCTGCTTTGAATAAACATACAGACTAGAAATATATCTCAGAACTCGGTTGGTGGTTTCAATCTAACAAGTCTCTTGATTCTATATTTTGTCGATATTCTCCAGCAACCCCTTCACAATACACAAAGAATATCATCATCAGCAAGATAGCACCAAATGGCGTACAACAAAACTTACAGATAGGATCAAATAGAAGTGCCAACATAGTTTTACAGTCAAAACAATATCTAACCTCTATTCCGTCGTCTCATAAGGTCTGCGTACACACTATCCTTTCTACACCCCACTAGTAAAATTTTACTGGGTCGTTGTTGTTGTATTCCGTCATCCGGGACTAAAAAGTGATCATCAATCTAAAACTTTATTTAAGTAAATTTAAAGAGCATGTTTATCAAGCAAATTTAGCACAGGGAAAACGATAATATAAAGAAGTTGACCAATCTAAATCGTGCATGCCATCTGTCAACTCAAAACCCCTGCGATTTCCTGTTCCACCACATTGGTAGTATTTTTGATAAATAAAAAGGTTTTCTTAGCACTATATCATCCTCTACAAGCTTTACGTGATGAAGTGAGAGCTTCAAGTAACATTTTAATTGTTCAAACATAAAGACAATTCCCCTTACCGTCCACACAATCTCATCCAGGCACAAGCAAAGTTTTTATTGTTCGAACATAAAGACAACCTCTTACCGTCCACACAATCTCATAACGTAACAAGCAAATCTTTCCATACTTGTCCAGGAAAAGTCCCACGTGCATCCTTGACAGCAGATGTTATAACAAAGATTGCTTCAGATACTGCAAACAAAGCCCAGAAGATTAGATGAAGATGAATGGTGGCGACAAAAGCAGCACAAAGACTTACAAGCATAGACGGTAGAGCATAACTCCCACACAGGGCAGGAAGCCGTGCTGCTCAACGGAAAATAACAGAGACATAAAGAGGGCTATTAGCATAATAAATATTGGCTAACCATTTGATTTATTTAGTCAGCCAAGAGGAAACTAGAGGTTGATTTGTTGTCTAACCTAATGTGCTACTCTAGTCATAGGCTTAAAGCTCAGGTACGGTATAGATGCTCTACAGATATCTTCATAAAGTAGATGTTTTCGTTCATGAAATGGAGAGGGTAATACATTCACCAAATTTTTGGTCAAACACACTCTGAACTACATGGAAGGGGCACAAATAACATCTAATGGGAAACAATTATACACACTGAGACAGATATAATACAATTGTCGGTTTACTTTTTACATAAAAGTTTCTTATGAAGCCTTGGAACACTGAACTAGGAGGTATCACTTACAAGCAAGTTCATCAAATTCATCCTTCCCGACAACATAAATGCTTACATCTCCAAGCACTATATATACAATGTTAACTGACCTCCGGAAAAGAATATGTGAAATAAATAGAAAGTTATTTAAAACATAATACAAGTATATCATGATTAGCAAAGTATCTTATGACAAAAGAAACTTTTAATAAGGTTCAGCCTGACAACATTAATTTGAGTCTGGAGAATACATTCTTCAAATAAATTCAAAAGTTATCATGCTTCTCAAACAAAATACTCTTCCACCACCCTAGTTGTTTCCGGCTATCTATATCTATATCTATATCTATATTATATTAAAAGTACGAAGGCCCTTAGCGAAATGTCGTTCGTCTTTTTTACCCTTTCAAAATTAATATTACATTGGATAAAGATGTAATTTAATTTATATTCCTAATATTTAGGACTTTGAAATCTTACATTCCTAACATTTAAGACTTTGAAATCTATTAAAATTTTACCTATTAAATTGTTCCATATTTGAACTATATAGTTAAGAAGCCCTATTATTTAGGATTAAAAAATATATTATGCAAAAAAGTAATAAACGTATAAAACTTTCTCCAACAAAGTAAACCAATCCTATGACATAACATCATCAAAATTGAATTGGACAAAAACTTTTAAATTTTCGACAATAAATAAATTTGAAGACATTACCGACACTTTCATATATTTAATATTTGACCTCCTTTCATAATATATTTTCTCTTTATCGTTTCTTTCATAATATTTGGAACTATACTAAATGAACAAATCACTAAGTACTTTCTCTTCATCGATTATATGTGTAGTACTTGAAACTTGTCACGCCCCAAACCTGAAGAGGCGTGGCCGATACCCGGTACCATACTCGGCCCGAGCGTATCACTCTGTAACTGTAAACTCTAGAGGAGTAACCCTCAACCTAGGCCGATGAGGCCATATTCTGAATCATCTTAAATTATCGTCTCTCTCATCTTAGGGGTAAACATACCCAAAAACTCATATATTTATATATATATAAATGTGCAGACTGACGAGGCCGCTATGAATATCTACTGATATACAAACTATACAGGACTTGTCTACAAGCCTCTAGAGATAGTTGAACTATATCATGGTCGGGACAAGGCCTCGACCTACCCATCAAACCTGTATATATAAAACGGACTCCAAGGTCTAGACCTGGTAACTCCGGGAAAGTGGAACTTACCAACCAAGCTGACATTTGGCTCTGTCTAATGGGAAGGTTTATCCAGCTGTCTATCAGGACCTGCAGGCATGAAATGCAGTGTCCCCAGCAAAGGGACATCAGTACAAAATAATGTACTAAGTATGTAAGGCAATAGAATAACTGAAAGCCGAAAACTGATGATATAATAATTGAATGTAACTAGGAGTCAAAAATAATCTGAAGATATGCTTACCTGCTAATACTGACTCAACTCTCTTCATATAGTATGTAAAATAATTGCCCGGCCCTACAAGGCTCGGTATGTGTAACTGCCCTGCCGTAGTAGGCTCGCTCATAGGCGCTCGACCATACTAGGCTCTGTATCTCGGCCATTCTAGGCTCTCTCATAGGCGCTCAGCCACAGTAGTCTCGGTATATAACTTACCATTTGACCAGAGGTTACCCAATAGGGGCCCGCCCACCGATTATAGTTTGATGGTGGTAAAAATACTGTAATACTGTGTATATATATATATATATATATATATATATATATATATGCATATATACACACTCTCTGCTCTCTTGGCTAAAAGAAGACAATACTAAACTGAATATGAAGTCCCGATAAGGGAGAATACTATAACTTATGAGACTAGGATAATGTGAATAAATTCAGGAATACGAACTTCTCTTTATGCCTCGTTATCAAACTCATGTAGTTACGGGATCATGCCAAAATGAAGAAAGGTTTAGCCTTAACNAAGGATAATATACATAAGTTCAGGAATACGAACTTCTCTTTATGCCTCGTTATCAAACTCAAGTAGTTACGGTATCATGCCAAAATGAAGAAAGGTTTAGCCTTAACATACCTTATCATAATCTTTTCAATCACCAAGTTGAACTCGCCTCTTCGTACCTTAATCTACAACAACGATAATAATATTATCATTAAGTTACGAAAGGTACAACTATCTCACAACGAATGACAAGCTTATTTTGTATTAAAACGGGCAGCATCTCCCTATAATCCTTACTTCCCTCCAAATTCAAGATAACACCAACAATACAANCATTAAGTTACGAAAGGTACAACTAACTCACAACGAATGACAAGCTTATTTTGTATTAAAACGGGCAGCATCTCCCTATAATCCTTACTTCCTCCAAATTCAAGATAACACCAACAACACAAGAATACAACAATATCAACATGTATACATTATTTTCCAACTTTATATACACCATAAAATACTACAAAACAACCCAACACACCATAATTTTTTCATACACAAAACGACCACTATAGTAGTGTCAAACAACCCGAAAATATTACGACAAACGACCAGCCCACCACCCTGTATTTATGTGGTGTTTCTTCACGCCCTTCCTCCTCCAAAACTCCACAAAATAATAGTAAAACCCGCAGCCCAACAGCACTACAAAACAGTTCACAAAACAGTCTGCTACAAGTGAATAACTCGAACTCACGGCTTTCGATCACCGTCCCGTGAGTTCTTACAAATATAGAACGACTTACTATGCATCTACAGCAGAAAAAAATGGATTAAAGAGAGCAGTAAACTTACCTTATTTATTGGATAACTCAGCTCCTATCTTGGTTCTTCAAACTCTAGGCTTTACCTCCAATTAGAACTTGAAAGGGAGAGAAAATCAATTGGGGTTTATGGGCAATTTTTGGAAGGATTTTTGCAGAGATTATGTCTGATTATTTTGCCCTATTATCAGTCTAATATATGAAGGGGATAAGCCTTTAAAAATGCCTCTTTGGACGACCTGAACTGGCCCTTTTTTGGACGACCCGAACTGGCCCATTTTTGGATTCTCGTTTAAGCAAGTAGGTGACAGTCTATGTAGTCTTGAAACAACACCCATATCTCTCTACCCCGATATTGTATTGACAAACGGTTTAATGCATTAGAAAATAAACTCATAGATCTTTAATTTGATGGGTGGAACACCATATAACTCTAAATATATTGGGATAAAATGGCAGTTACATTTGACCCAAAGTTTCAGTAAAACTTATGAACGTAACATGTGATGACTTTCATCTACTTTTGTTCCACCACTCGTTTGACTTCAAAACATAACACACGACTATCATACGACTAACATAACTCATAACATAACCTCCTTATCATGTTAAATACCCCGGTCTCACCCCAAAAGTACATGCTATAGCATTCTCAACTTGTCGACTTTCGATGAAATATTATTTTCTTCAATTCCTTTAGCTTCTGAACCTTCCAACCCTCTTTGTACTTGTTGTTCATGATCTTCAATATTTGTAACCTCCGAGGTAACATGATTAACTTACTTTGTAAACTTTTCAAATATGATTTCATTTCTGAGGTTACATCAATTGACTTACGACGTACTCGTACGTACGAAAACATGGGTTGTAACATCATTTTCCTTTTGGAACATTCGTCCTCGAATGTTGACTGGTGCACTTATCAGTATCATAACCTATAGCTCTTATAAATACTTTATTGCTGGCCTTTCCATCTAGGCAATTGTTCTATGAATAAATCCATAGGCCAGGGCATTCCCCCCTTTTAGGCCTCTTTCTTACACCACGACTTGTGGTCAGAATCCTTTCAATCTCGTAATTATTGCGACCTTCTGTCATGCAGCATGTACGACTTTGTCCTTGTATGTGCGCCTATGTGACTCTTTTGTTCCTTTTCCTCCAGCTTTTAGCCAATCTCTAGGCCTCACTTTGGGAACATATACAAAACTATGACAAGTTGTTCCTCCCGGTGTATATAGGTATAGTGAAGTTCTTCGCTCGGTACTTTGTCAAACTTATGACTGTTGCGATATCTTGTTTCGTAGCCTTGTAAATATATCCTTATGGATTTACTACATCTAGGTAGGTTATACTACACCATCACACTTACTTCGGTTTATTATTGCCGAGGTTTGCTACCCAACTCTAGGTTACCCTCTCGCTGCTTATCCTATATGTATAAATCTAAGTCCTTTAGTTCTTCCTCATTACTGTTCATCTTAAGAATGACGGCTTGATATCATCTCATACTTTGGAACTTTTATATGCCTATTGTTGATTCACCTTAATGTTGATCTATAATCTACCACCGATAACTTGAAACCTCTTACGTAATACATTGTCCTTAGGGATCACGTCTCATTAGGGAACATCTGAAGTTATTTGCTTGATCCATCTAGGGACGATACTATACTTCAATAACTGTATTTCATCGCATCCCAACGTGATTCATTTTATGAGGGGTATTCTAATCTCATGCAATTCATGAAATCCATTCTCTTTGAATCATTAACCAATCAATGGCCTTAGCGTCATCCTCTTATCTATCACAATTATACCCTTATTCTACTACCAGGGCAACATTTCATCTCTTCAAATTGCTCGGAGTCTTAGACTCCTCTGAGTTCATTCAGGCTATACTGAGTTTTTTTATAACTTACAGAAACCATCAGCTCTCTTGTTTTGATGGGCTTAATTCTGAGGCCTTACCTATTCTCGTCACCTTCTCAATCACCTCTGCTTATCCTTACTCCTTTCCACCTAAAACCTTGTTGCTCTACCATACTTTAGCTTGCGACCTACACATATCTATTTATAGTATTCACAACCTTCCTTTAACTTTCTAGCACCATACATTTCCTTATGTTATTCTGAAACTTCAAGCGAGACATCAAATCGTCCCTAGCTCTTCTTTACTCTCTTAACTAGACCTCTCCATACTTGGAAACTATAGGCTAGAAGATATGTCACTGACAACACCATTATCATTTGTGGATACTGAATTACTGCGTTTCTAGCCCTCTATCTGATGTATGGACTATTCACAACCTTCTACACTTGAGCATCCCGTACCTTCTTAACCTTTACCTTACTTAGCTTTTAATCTCGTATTGTATCTTCTGTCTCTTTCATAACCTCCCTTCCACATAGGTAGAATTCACATCCACAACTTGAAGCTCTACTATAAACTTGCACATCTAGTGCGTACACAATCCGGCAAGAGCTTCATACTTACTCCTTATGAGGCTGGTACTTTTTTTTTATCTGGCTTTATTGTAGAGCCGTTATAGAATATGGCTGTTGTACTATCTTTCTTGTACCTCTAATGTTAAGAGTGATTTTGCAATATTCAGAATCATGATTTCTATAATTATATTGGTCTCATAATCAGACTCCTAATTCACCTACCTGATGTGCTGCTCCTGAATCAGACTCCTGATTCACTAACTAACTCGTTAGTTTCCTCTTCTCTCCCAGACTTTAAGTAGGCTTAAGCTATCTTCCGATCTGCTGCTCAGGGTATTATTACTTTCGCCTTTGGTGGACGCCATGGAACATCCATAATATAATCTTCTAACAATTCAAGCCTTTGTTTGTGAGATGGACTCAACTCTTTCTTTTAATTTTATGCCGGAGTCTCCTATAGCTGTAGGAATGTCAACATATATGTTGCATGGATAATACTCTAAAATGTTAAGTGCGGTTATAACGTAACTAACTCTGGGTCATTGATTGAATAATTCCTTTCGTGCCTTCTCAGTTTTCTTTAAAAGTGCGAAATTACTTCTCCTGGTCGTTCTGCCACTTGTTGCATGAATACTTGGCTTATCTTAGTGCCCACACCTATTAGAATTTCATGCAACTCATATGATCTCAATTACTACTTTTGATTCTTATTTCCCGTTCATTAGCCACGATAGGTGCCACTTTCTTATGGAGTGTATACAATATTGTAGTGAGACTGTTGTTACAAGATTATTTCTTTTTTAGGCCATTATGCTTATGTTGAAGCCTTCTTTCTTATTTTCTCAGCTAGTCTTTCATTATGGCACTTAGGGAAGACCCTCTGACTCTTGTAAAGCTGGGAGCTTTTTACATCATATACCCGATGAAAATTTTGATGTACTGACTTGCCAATAATTATCTTTAGTTACTTATCTATGTGCCCTTATGCTCGTAGGGTTACTTCTGCACTCAAATTTTTATTATCTCCTTAATGGAACTCTCTCATTTATTTCCATAACATTTATACGGTACCTTTTACTACCCCAACTCCTATCAGAATATTTATCAAGGATTACGATGTCGTATCTACGAGACCGAATTTCCTATACCGGGTTTCACTTCGTTTATCTTGCATGATCTACTGATTTATCTGAGACCTCTTGTCTAGACATGACTAGGCTCTTCCTGAATTCCTGAATGAACTACTAACTACTCGTCAGTCCATGCTCATATTTACATTCTGGGTAACCTTTCTTGGGTTATGTCTTCTGTCTTAACTTAACTTTTGCACTGGCTCCTAATGTATCAAGTGTTCATTTGTACTTATTTATCAATAACATCTGGTGTGGGAACCCTTACTGCCTCTCTCCGGCATCGTGCTTGTATAATGTTCTGTAGTCGTATCATGTCTGTAGGATCTGAATAAATGCAATATCATTCCTTTCGCCATTTACTGTATTCTTCCTTTACTATTCCATAGTTACCTGAACCACTTAACTCCGACTTAATACCATATTACACCATCTTCCCCCTTTAGGGGAGTATTAACATTTAATGCTATGAAGACTTACTTATAAATATTTTACCTCTTCATCTTCGACGTCTTTTCAAGTCTTTATTGATTCTTACTCACCTTGCAGTAACCCTTATGTACCAAGGATAATTGAATATCTTACACACGATAATATCAGATACCTAGTGTAACTGGAACACTTAGTTCCTTAAGCTTAACTTTGCTCAAAGTGCTTGCTTTAGGGAAGCGTCTTCCTGAGTGACCTTTAAAGGTTATTTTTCTGTTATCGATTGTATTATTGCTGGAATGAGATCTTTGAAATTTTCTTGATGTCGACTATCATCACCTCATTCGATCCCTAATTGATGTTCAGTTTATCTTGTTTACTAACCCATGCTGATTTCTATTACTCCAGGGGTCTAAATATTGTTTTTTGGTAATCACGTTGGACGCACCAACTCATTTCTCGAAATAAGGATATGACTTTTAGCCTATACTCTTTTATTGTCTCAAGGCCTGTCATCTCTTGTCTTTTCCTTCACTTGATTATAGGCTCTATCATCATATCATATTTTGATTTATCGCTATCACCTATTTATCACATCTTACTCATAATACTTCATTTACTCTCTTCTTATTCTCCTCTTAATACTTCTGTCTATCGCATTATTCTGAAAACTTCAACAAAATATTATTTCACTTTTAGCTCCTCCGGCTCAATCAACCATTTCGGGTTACTCTAACCCAAGCTGGATCTTGATATCCCATCCTTCTCTTAAACTATATATATTAACTCCTATAGGGCATAACTGAGATGGGTGTGACCAATTGTACATACCTCTATTTCTGTTGAAGGTAACTTAGAATCCTTTTATTTCTCTGCCTGACGTGGAAATTCAGATAATCTTCATTAACTAGGTACCTCGTACCCTTCTTCACATTGCTTTTGTTACCCGTTGAAACTTATACTTTTACCTTCTGATACTCCCATGGCCTGTTATTCACGGGGTATGTTAGATATTCCCGTCTTAGGGTAAATGGGAAATTCGCATATATGGTAAGCATGATCTAATAAGGTCTCAAACAGGGCCACATAGTCAAGAATTCTCTCTCTACTAATGCCCTTACCTGTTGTTGTATTAGCCCTCTAGCTAGCTATAATCTTTCTAATTGAAAGCATCTCTATATCATTAGCAAACATAAGCTTTGGCTCGAACTCTTATGACTCAGCTCTATAGCACGATTTAGATTTGAATAAAGGGTAACAGACTCCTAAATGCCTTGTAGCCTCCTGCTTATAAGTGTGGTGCACAACACACCCATAAACAAGACTCTACTAGACACGACGTGTAGACTCCCTAGGATAGAACTGCTCTGATACCAAGTTTGTCATGCGCCAAACCTGAAGAGGCGTGGCCGGCACCCGGTACCATACTCGGCCCGAGTGTACCACTCTGTAACTGTGAACTCAAGAGGGGTAACCCTCAACCTAGGTCGATGAGGCCATATTCTAAATCATCTTAAAATATCGTCTCTCTCATCTGAGGGGTAAACATACCCAAAAACTCATATATATTTAAATATATATATCTATATATAAATGTGCAGGCTGACGAGGCTGCCATGAATATCTACTAATATACAAACTATACAGGACTTGTCTACAAGCCTCTAGAGATAGTTGAACTGTATCATGGTCGGGACAGGGCCTCGACCTACCCATCAAACCT
>AWOL01S0001005.1:35085-57100 GCA_000715115.1 Nicotiana otophora
TTACTCTAACCCAAGCTGGATCTTGATATCCCATCCTTCTCTTAAACTATATATATTAACTCCTATAGGGCATAACTGAGATGGGTGTGACCAATTGTACATACCTCTATTTCTGTTGAAGGTAACTTAGAATCCTTTTATTTCTCTGCCTGACGTGGAAATTCAGATAATCTTCATTAACTAGGTACCTCGTACCCTTCTTCACATTGCTTTTGTTACCCGTTGAAACTTATACTTTTACCTTCTGATACTCCCATGGCCTGTTATTCACGGGGTATGTTAGATATTCCCGTCTTAGGGTAAATGGGAAATTCGCATATATGGTAAGCATGATCTAATAAGGTCTCAAACAGGGCCACATAGTCAAGAATTCTCTCTCTACTAATGCCCTTACCTGTTGTTGTATTAGCCCTCTAGCTAGCTATAATCTTTCTAATTGAAAGCATCTCTATATCATTAGCAAACATAAGCTTTGGCTCGAACTCTTATGACTCAGCTCTATAGCACGATTTAGATTTGAATAAAGGGTAACAGACTCCTAAATGCCTTGTAGCCTCCTGCTTATAAGTGTGGTGCACAACACACCCATAAACAAGACTCTACTAGACACGACGTGTAGACTCCCTAGGATAGAACTGCTCTGATACCAAGTTTGTCATGCGCCAAACCTGAAGAGGCGTGGCCGGCACCCGGTACCATACTCGGCCCGAGTGTACCACTCTGTAACTGTGAACTCAAGAGGGGTAACCCTCAACCTAGGTCGATGAGGCCATATTCTAAATCATCTTAAAATATCGTCTCTCTCATCTGAGGGGTAAACATACCCAAAAACTCATATATATTTAAATATATATATCTATATATAAATGTGCAGGCTGACGAGGCTGCCATGAATATCTACTAATATACAAACTATACAGGACTTGTCTACAAGCCTCTAGAGATAGTTGAACTGTATCATGGTCGGGACAGGACCTCGACCTACCCATCAAACCTATATATATAAAACGGACTCCAAGGTCTAGACCTGGTAACTCTAGGGAAGTGGAGCTTACCAACCAAGCTGATATTTGGCTTTGTCTACTGGAAAGGTCTATCCAGCTGTCTATTAGGACCTGCAGGCATGAAATGCAGTATCCCCAGCAAAGGGACGTTAGTAGAAAATAATGTATTGAGTATGTAAGGAAACAGAATAACTGAAAGCTGAAACTGAACTGATGATATAATAATTGAATGTAACTAGGAGTCAAAAATAATATGAAGATATGCTTACCTGTTGATAATGACTCAACTCTCTCCATATAGTATGTAAAATAAATGTCCGTCCCTACAAGGCTCGGTATGTGTAACTGCCCTGCCGTAGTAGGCTCTCTCATAGGCGCTCGGCCATACTAGGCTCTGTATCTCGGCCATTCTGGGCTCGCTCATAGGCGTTCGGCCACAGTAGTCTCGGTATAACTTACCATCTGATCAGAGGTTGCCCAATAGGGGCCTGCCCACCGATTATAATTCGATGGTAGTGAAAATACTGTAATACTATATATATATATATACACACACACACACACACACACACACACACACTCTGCTCTCTTGGCTGAAAGAAGACAATACTAAACTGAATATGAAGTCCCGATAAGGGAGAATACTATAACTTATGAGATTAGGATAATGTACATAAGTTCAGGAATACGAACTTCTCTTTCTGCCTCATTATCAAACTCATGTAGTTACGGGATCATGCCAAAATGAAGAAAGGTTTAACCTTAACATACCTTATCACAATCTTTCCAATCACCAAGTTGAACTTGCCTCTTCGTACCTTAATCTACAACAACGATAATAATACTATCATTAAGTTACAAAAGGTACAACTATCGTACAATGAACGACAAGCTTATTTTGTATTAAAACGGGTAGCATCTCCTTATAATCCTTACTTCCTTCAAATTCAAGATAATACCAACAACAATATCAACATGTATACATTATTTTCCAACCTTATATACACCACAAAATACTACAAAATAACCCAACACACCCCAATCTCTTCATACACAAAACAACTACCGTAGTAGTGTCAAATAACCCAAAAATATTACGACGAACGACTAGCCCACCACCCTGCATTTATGTGGTGTTCCTCCACACCCTTTCTCCTCCAAAACTCTACAAAATAGTAGTAAAACATGCAGCCCAACAGCACCACAAAATATTCCACAAAATAGTCCGCTACAAGTGAATAACTCGAACTCACGACTTTCGATCACCGTCCCATGAGTTCTTACAAATATAAAATGACTTACTATGCATCTATAGTAGAAACAAATAGATGAAAGAGAGCAGTCAACTTACTTTATTTGTTGGATAACTCAGCTCCTATCTTGATTCTTCAAACTCTAGGCTTTACCTCCAATTAGAACTTGAAAGGGAGAGAAATTAATTGGGGTTTGTGGCCAATATTTAGAAGGATTTTTGCAGAGATTATATTTGGTTATTTTAACCTATTATCAGTCTAATATATGAAGGGGATAGGCCTTTAAAAATGCCTCTTTGGACGACCCGAACTGGCACATTTTTGGATTCTCGTTTAAGCAAGTAGGTGACGGTCTGTGTAATGTTGCAAAAATGCCCATATGTCTCTACCCCTATATCGTATTGACAAACGGTTTAATGAGTTAAAAAAAAGACTCATAGATCTTTAATTTAATGGGTGGAACACCACATAACTTTAAGTATATTGGGAAAAAATGGCAGTTACATTTGACCTAAAGTTTCAGTAAAACTTATGAACGTAACTTGTGATGACTTTCATCGACTTTTGTTCCACCAGTCGCTTGACTTCAAAACATAACATACGACTATCATACGACTAACATAACTCATAACATAACCTCCTTATCATGTTAAATACCCTGGTCTCACCCCAAAAGTTCATGCTATAGCATTCTCAACTTGTCGACTTTCGACGAAATATTATTTTCTTCAATTCCTTTAGCTTCTGAACCTTCCAACCCTCTTTGTACTTGTTGTTCATGATCTTCAATATTTTTAACCTACGAGGTAACATGATTAACTTACTTTGTAAACTTTTCAAATATGATTTCATTTTTGAGTTTACATCAATTGACTTACGACGTATTTGTACGCACGGAAACATGGGTTGTAACAAAACTATTCTCAACAATTTAAAAAATAAATAAGAAAATTAAAGAATGTAAAAATAATTTCACGTGAACAATATTGAAGGATAATTATTTTGAGATA
Organism: Nicotiana otophora; assembly: GCA_000715115.1. Taxonomy (NCBI): domain Eukaryota; kingdom Viridiplantae; phylum Streptophyta; class Magnoliopsida; order Solanales; family Solanaceae; genus Nicotiana; species Nicotiana otophora. Next base: position 38,353 of record AWOL01S0001005.1, read on the forward strand.
GAATGTGAGATTATTCAATTTCATATTTGGTTGAATTTAATTACATTTTCGACATAAGAAATTACAAAATTAGTTATACCATAATTTGGTACTATTTTGATTTTATATTCAATGTGGGATAATAATATAGAGATTGTCTATGTATCACAAGAAAAAATATAAACAAATGCCCAAAATATCCCCCTTCAAAGCTTTTCGCCTAAATTATTCAAAAGCCTAAGGTTAAAATTAAAAATAAAAATTTATTTGAGTTTATATATGATAAAATCAAACAAATATTTCTGTTATACTTCGTATATTCTATTTTAATCCAATGACTCAAACATCTACCAAAATAATTTATATCCAATAAATAATTTTGATATTATTTAATCACTGCATTATAACATACGTATAATTTTTTGCGGTGGTTCTAAATGAGAGTTTTTAATTATTTTCTTTCTTTTCCATTCATTCCAACAAATTTATATCTTTTTATATATTAGTAAGTTATTTTTTGTAAAATATCAACTCAACATTAATCATCCTTATACTATACACTATCGTCAAAAAAGTTCTTAAACTATAGGGCAATCTCTTTATTCCCAAATCTCTAAAGATATAACGATTTAACTTTTAAATAGGTATTATTAAATAAATATTTACAGAATTTTGATAAAAGTATTTATGCATAAATATTTATTTTTAGTATTAGGTCACAAAAAATAACAATAAAATTTTATAAGATGTTCACACAGAAGTCTTTAGAAATTGCAATAAGGCATCTTAGAATTTATGTGGAGAAAGATTTCTTTCTTGATTAAGTCACCTAAGTGAGATTAACATTCACTACTTTCAAAAACTTACACTTTTTTATTTTTTCTTTTATAACTCGAATATATTATTTAATTATTATTTATATAATTTTTTAAAATTATATATTTATTAGTATGGGGTACATGCGTGAAACGCGTATCCTAAGACTAGTTATATTAAAAGTACGAAGGCCCTTAGCGAATGTCGTTCACCTTTTTTACCCTTTAAAAATAGATTTTACTTTGGATAAAATTGTAATTAAATTATCTTCCTAATATTTAGAACTTGAAAATTCATTAAAATTTTGATTATTAAGTATTTCCTTATTTGAAGTATATACCTAAAATCTATGACTTAAAGGCAATTAATATTTTACCTTTAATAAATCATTAAAAAGGTCAAATATTTGGAAGGTCAGTACACAATTTTACGTCCATTTGAAGTAGTCAACAACTAGAGTAATTTTATTGAATAACAATTCTACTAACATTTAGTATTTTCAATAAATTACATTAATTTATTCTTATTAAGTTGTAAGCCGATGTAAGAATAAAATTAAAACTATTAAATATATAGGAAAATAATATTTCACTCTTTTAATCTTATCTTCTTTTATCTATCCAGAAACTATTATAATAGCACGAAACTCCAACAAGAAATTGATCGATCATTTTATCATTTAAAAATATATATCATATTGGACAAAAAAGTTATTTAATTAGTATTTTCTACGAGTAGTATTTAGAACGATGAAGTTAATTAAAATTTTGACTATTATATCTTTCCTTATTTAAAACATAGGAACTCATAATATTTAGGAATAATTTAATCCCGGTAAGATTTTACTTATATTAGCTAAATAAGCAAATTTTTATGAGAATTTATTTTAGAAATTATTATTTTATCAAAAACAATAATAATCCATATGACATTAAAAATATTTTACTTCAACATGCAAAGAGACTCTTAAATTAATTTTTTTTATATATCCAAGTGCAAATAATGGCAAGAGGAAGAGACAAAAACTCTAAAATCATTGTACAGACATCTAACTCAAGAGCTCAAGATATTGTGGGATTGCTAAAATTTTGAAGATCTAAGACTTGGGTTAGCTTTAGAATTGTAAGTTTGATATCGTATTAATTTGTCAATATTTTTATTGGATTGGGAGCTTTTGGTTAATCTTTTTGTAGAAGATTTAAACAGAGATAAAAATCTAAAATATATAATATGCTAAGTAATTGAAATAGATAGATCAAAGAAATTAATCTAAAAGGACCTAACATTTTCACAGTTTGAATACATTTTTTCTGCCTCAAAGTGTCTTATTATACGTATGAGTTAGCTAATATGATCATATTCAAGTGAAGTACATGTTATTTTTAAAAACGAAATTGAAATATTCAGACACTATACAATAGAAATTATTATATTTTAAAAATATTTACGAAGTACATTAAATTAGTTTGATAAAAATAATAGGTTTTTTATTTCAGGATCACAAAGAAGAGCCAATTAATGTGTAAATTAAAAAAATTCATAGTTGCCTTATTTACTCTTTTTGGACTAATCATGGAAAAATATATTCTTTTATCGTTATCTAGGAATCATGTGTCTCAATTATAAGCTATGGTGTTAACCACTATGCCAGAGCGTATTTGTTATTTAGGTTGCTAGCTAATGTGAAAAATATTAATAGCTATTATCAGCTCAAGTAATTCCCTTTTAAGAAAATATTTTATCAAGAAAATTATCATGAAGTTTCGCAGTTCTGGCATCGATAAATCTATATGGCTGATAGCTATAGCATGTAACTGAAAATAAATATCAAGCTAGAAAAATGTGTGACTAATATTATCCATCATAATTGAGTTAAAGGAAATAAAAGTGTTACTCAACATAATTTCTTTATCCTGATAATAATCATATCTGCTTATGAAGGATGGTGCGAGAACCTAAAGCTATTCCTAATAATATTTCAAATAAAAAGTATATGAGAATTTTTATAAATCAGATATCTTCCTTCCTTTATTCAAGAATTTATTTTTAAAAAAATTATTTGATAAATCATATAATGAAAACATCTACTATATAATTTTTAAAAAATATATTCATTCGTGCGAGGTACACGCGTAACGCGTGTACTCTATGACTAGTACTATATTAAAAGTACGAAGACCCTAAGCTAAATGTCGTTTGTCTTTTTTACCATTTAAAAGTAGAGTTCACACTAGACAAAATAGTCATTTGATTATTTTTAATATTTAAGATTTTAAAATATATTAAAATTTTGGTTATTAAATCTTTCCTTATTTAAACTAAAGCCTTGTATTTAGGACTTTAAAACTGTTTAGTGTCTTAAAATCTATGAATCCTTTCCTTAAATATGTACATAACCGTAAGAAAAAGGGTATGGCAATCCTCCGCTTTTTGATTATGGAACAAATTTAACCTTTCTGTGTTTTCTTTAATGTAATAAAACCACACAAATCTTTCAGAGAATTATTTTACAATAGAATTTCATACAAATTTACATATAGTATAAACAGGTTTTACTCCTTACGCCTTTAAATCATAATTTTCTGAATTTTTATATATTTTATGCATTTTGAACAAGCAAATCTAATATTAAAATATTTATAATCAATGTTGGGATTGAGGAAATCCCAAAAACATAGTTGAGAAAAAACTTAACTAAAAGTTTGAGCGAAATACTCTAGCCTTTAAATCTTATTTAGGTACGTGGCAAGTATAAAAAGCTCTATTGGGTATTTCAAGCAAGCAACTTTTAATTGATTTTAAAGTCTAAAAAAGTATTATTTGAGATTATTATTGAACAATGTTAGATAATTCTCTTCGTTTGAATACTTACTAACGGTTGGAAAAGAATCAATTAAAATAATTTCCTAATAAGTAAGACTTTGAAATCAATTAAATTTTATTTATTAAATTTTTCTTATTTGAATTATGTATCAAATAATAATATATAGGATTTTAAAATTAATTAATTTAGAATAGGTTCTTATTTGAACTATGCAACATAAATCTAATTCTTATAAAATTGTTTCCATTGTGTTGACAATACATTAACGAATCATACTCAAATTAAATATCAGAAAAACATAATACTTCCATATTTTAATATTTTTGAAATATTCTAATTCTTGTAAAATTAAATATTATTTTTGGGTATTAATGTGAATAACAAATCAAAATTAAAAATATAGGTAACATTGGAAAACATTTCCAATGGCACAAGAAAGATTAGAATCAACTTGGATTGAGCACGTGTTTAAATTCTTCATCTCTAAACAACATTATGCATGTACGCCTGTGAACATAGTTGTCGAAATAGATATTTTCATCGATCGATATTTCTCAAATCAATTATATTTTCTCCTTCAAATGACTAATTTCTCTTGAATTATTTAATCGAAAGTAATCAAATTCATAACTATTTTAAACTTTTTCCTAAATTTTACTAAACATGAAAGGAATTATAGTTATGTTACATGGTTTAAATAGGAAAACATTTATATAAAGTGAAAAGTTAATTGATTTTAAAATCCTAAATATTAAAACTTTTAAATGAACAACATTTTATTTATTAGATCTTTCCTTACCTGAACTATCTATAATCCTACTATTTAAAACTTTAAATCTTACCTTATTTAATTATTTCCTTTAATTGTGATATAAATATAAAATTAGTGACAAGTATGAAGAGTAATAGTAAGATTGCTCTTGTGACCAGGCCATTCAAATGATAAGAGAGGCCATATATCAACATCATTCGTAAATTAAGTGTGAATATCATTTGAAGTTGAGTTTACTATTATTAAAAATAATTAATAAACTGAAAAGACAAGCAACAAAGTTCAAACTTGTCTGGAATTTTTTTTGGGGTTTAAAACTAACTAATACAAATAGAAATTTTAAATAGAAATCCCATTTAAATAATAATACTGCATAGCTGAATTTTAATTTCAAGTGATTAAATAAAATATTCCTTCAAATTATAATTGAGTAAATAATTTGAGTTAAGGCTATGAGGACTTGTGTGGAACAATGTTTCTTCTATTATTGAGTTATCAAAATAGAATTAATATTCGTCATTTTTAGGAATTTACACTATTTTCTTTAAATTCTATATTATAATTCAAAACATAATTTTTAATATTATTTATGTTGGTTTTGAAATTGTTTTACTCAGCGCCACAGGGTACACGCGCAACGCGCGTACCATAAGGTTAGTATTATATTAAAAGCACGAATACCCTTAACGAAATGTTCTTTGCCTTTTTTATCCTTTAAAAAAAATTACATTAGACAAAATCGTAATTTTTTTATTTTTCTAATATTTAGGAATTTAAAAGTAACTAAAATTTTAAATATTAACTCTTTTCTTTTTTGAATTATGTTAGAATTCCTAATATTAAGGACTTTAAAGTAGATATTATTGGGAGAAATAGAATCATTACGTTTCTTTTCCTTATTTATAGTCACGGCAACTTCCATGAAAATATATTCACATTCAGTCTTCATTTCTTCTTATTAGGGAACTTAAAATTCTAACTAGATATTTCTATATATTTTTACTATTAAAAGTAAGAGAATTTGTACTTAATTAAATATTTATTTTAATTATTAAATATACTTTATAATATTACACAAATTGATAAGAGAATAATATATTGTTTGAATAAGGAAAAAAATTGAAAATAATTTGTATCTTTTTAGGAATTTATATTTTTTGCGCATGTTCCCATCCCAAAGAATAATTTTGAGAAGCGAATAATATATTGCTTGAGTAAGAGAAAAGTTTGAAATAATTTGTATCTTTTTAGGAACTTATATTTTTTGCGAGTGTTTCCCATCTTAAAGAGTAATTTTTTGTAAGATACTTACATATTTTTTAAAACTTGTGTCTGAGTAATAAAATAAAGTGTAAGCTTATGAAATTATTGAATATCGATCCTACCCTTCTTTGACAAATAGGACTTTGCTTAGATGGTTTGGCACGCTTAGCTTTCGATCGAGAAAAATGAGAATTTGTGAAAGCGGGCTTATAGCTAACTCAACAAAAGAGAAAAGTTTGTTCATGAAAGTCCTCAATCATTATTCAATATATTCATCTTAAATTATATTCTAATTTATAATTTTATCAGTTCAATTTCACAAGTTACTGTACTTTCTTTTTAGTTTCAGTAAAAACATATAGCCCTTAAAGATTTAAAAGTTTTCTGATTTTTTTTTCAAAAGCTATTCTCAAGTTCATTTGAGAAGTCACAAACAAGGTATAGACTAAAATATATATTTTGTTTTAATATACAACTACATTTTGTGTTTCAATTATTAAAAGACATGACTCTACAGAATAGATTATGTTAATATTCATCATTTGTACGAATTTATAGTTTTTTTCTTTGATATTTGTTCGATAACTCAAACACATTATTCAATAATATTTAAGTAATTTTTAAAAATTATATACTTATTGATACAGGTGCACGCGCAAAGCGCGTACACTAAGACTAGTATGTTTAAAAATGCTAGCTGAATGGGAAATCAAGTAAATAAAGATTCAGATAGACAAATTTCTATACTTGTGGCAAGCAACAAGGAGTTCTTCATTCTTGACCCCTTTAAGATTCTCTGAACCCAGCTTAACTAAGAAAGATCGCCAATGCAGCCGCTCCTCTGCAAATACTCCATTAAAGTTGCACGTGAAACCATGAATATAATTAAGGTGTGATAATAGCCAGGAATTCTATTAAGGGGATGAAATAAATGTGAAAATACCACATGTAGTATGTTTGAACCACTTTTGCCACTACATAAATCCAACAAAATTTATATATATACAAACGAAAATTTGCTTTTTCCCTATGGCACAGTGTAATTTGGATGATCCTTCCTAACATGTCGCTTTGTCACGCGTGATAATTCCTTAAATATAATATATTTAAAGAAACTAAAATACATTTTCCTTTTCATTTCGTTCCTTATTTTTTTTGGTTATATGACATGGAGCAGTAAAATTCAGCAGAATGTAGCTAACAGTTAGATTTCATATAACAACCAACATTACAATTACGAAGAGCTGTGGTGTTGTGAACTAAGTGAGTAACTCACTGGAGGGCATATTTGGGAATTTAAATTATTATTTGTGGGACCCAGATTGAATGTAGACAGGGAAAAATTAGTTATAAGTATAGCAGAGGGCGTAGAAACTTCTATATGCTGAAGTTGTCAAGTCTTAGCTCTGTTTCTTATCTTCTTCTATATTTCTCGTCTACAATTCTATCAGTCTAATTCGTTGAGTTAATATAATCATTTGGTTTGGTGTAATATTCAGTTCGTTACATGTGGATTATAGTGTACATTTTAGGAAAATTAAATTTTATATATAGTTCAAAGTCCGAAGCAATTTCTACACGAGCGCCTAGTATGATGCATCTGCCTCTAAGACTAAAGATTGAATTTTCCAAATAAGAAGATTTTCTCAAAAGACCAAATTCAGACCCCAATTTAAGCACCTCAGTCGCTTACGCTGGAAAGTGAATCATATTTTGGGGGAGGGGGTTATGAGAAACAGATGGAGACGAGCTGTGGATTACTATTCGACGAGGATGTTGCCCTCGGAGTTGGCGAATAACATCGCCAAAAGCATTTTCTTACCCTTTTCTGATGCGATCGCTTGCTAATCTGAACAACGAAAGCGGATCTCAAAAAGACGTCGTTTTTGTCGCTAAGAAATTTGGAGAATTATAGTGCTTTTGTTCTTTCTAGAAGTGGAAAGGGTCAAATTGACCTTGAAGTATACGAAATTTAATCTATACTTGTCGTTACAAAAATGACATTATTTAGCAACCATTGATGTCACATGACCTTTTTACAAAGGTCAAGCACTCGAACTATGCGAATGATCCATATTTGCCCCTGGGCTTTGAATAACATGTCAATGTTTTAGAGGGAACACACGTCTTCTTTAACACTCATAACCTGATTTTTATCCTTCAAACTCAAATTAACAACTATGTATATGATCAAAATCGAGTTTGCCCTTCGTGTTATTAATAAAAATTGGAGCATGATGGACCGATGTTCGTCATTATAATATCGAGTTGTGATGTGAAGTCGGGTTGTCGCGTTCGAGCCCCAGAGACCAGTCAAAATAGAGGTCGAGCAAATAGAGACCGATCAAGATCGAGATCGGCTAAGATCGAGATCGAGCCCAGATAGAGGTCGAGCGAATAGAGTCCGATCACGATCGAGAGCGGCCGGGATCGAGATCGAGCCAAAAGATAGAAAAGTCGTTATAACCACAATTGGGGGTAGAATCTCGGCGGAAATCATGGCTTGAATCAAGGAAAAGATAATTAATTAATCTATCATGGTATCCCCACTATGTATTTTTAATTATATCCAAAATGGGATTCTCCCTCTATATTAAGAGTTGTTATCATTTGTAAGAGAGGACATTCAGATTCACTGAAATTTACATAACATCTAGCTAATACCATCCTTTTTGGGGCTTTTGATATTGATTCATTTTTTTCTCTTATCAATCACTCTCTATTCAATTTGGGTTTGTATCCATTCCTTTTACAGTTAATTTCAATATACATTTACTTATTTCCCGATTCGTATCAATTTATATCACGTATCCTTAGAACAACGTATAAATTCAACTTTATCCGTTTTTTCGGGTAAACAGTTTGGCACCCACCGTGGGGCTAGGGATACTAATGGTTATTTGGTATGAATATGTGTAAAACACACTATTTTACACTTGCTATTGGAAGTATCTTTGATTTGGGTTAAAAACGACGAACTCTCAATTAATGGCCCTACCTATCGACAACGAAGCTGGCCTTCAAGATGAGAACAACAACCTGACGCCCGGGGATGAAAGGTGTCACGACCCAATTTTCCCTCCGTGTGACGTTATGACGGCATCTAGTCTCTGTGACTAGGTAAGCCTTACATTTGAAGAATAATGAGATGAAAACATAAATTCAACAACTAACTATAGCAATAATACCATAACTGAATACCATGTCGCTTGGTATGTACAATAACCAACTCCTTAGTACACTACATAGCATTCCCAAAATTCGGAACATCGTAAATCACAAACTACAGAAGGAAGATCTAGTGTCTCTATACATCAGAGTCTATCAAAAGAAAATATAGAAGATAATGGACATGGGGAAGAGTAGAAGGGGACTCCAAGGTCTGCGGACGCGGCAGATATACCTTGAAGTCTCCAAAGCTATCCTGACGCATTGATAGTGCGGCTGATAAGGAGTACCTGGATTTGCACACGAAAAGCATGTGCAGAAGAGTAGCATGAGTACACCACAATCGGTACTCAGTAAGTGTCAAGCCTAACCTCGGTCGAGTAGTAACGAGATCAGGTCAGGGCCCTACTGGTGTATATATATAATAAAGCAAGGCAAGAATAAAATATTGTAGTAAAAATAAGTACTGAAATTTAACAAGAATGAAAACATAGCAAGTCAACAGCTCAGTACACAAAAATAACACCAGGGGATCTACCGGAATACCGTTCCGTAGTCCCAAAGTAAATATGTAGAGCAGGGGGATCTACCGGAATACCGTTCTGTAGTCCCAAAGTAAATACGCAGAGCAGGGGGATATACCGGAATATCGTTCCGTAGTCCCAAAGTAAATATGCAGCGCAAACAATAGAAATACATCTACATTACGAAATCTTATGATTTAGACTAAGTACCAGCCAAGGAAGAAGCAGGAAGTTCACTAAGCATGCTGTACAGAGTTCACATAAGCAATTAAGACACGTAGACATATTATTCTAGACTAAACAGTATAAATCCATATGCTAGTGTAGTTCATTTAAAGGAAGACATGTATTGTACTTAATGAAAACGGAGTTTTTTTGCAACAATAGCCCGTGTACGCACTCATCACCTCACGTACACGACGCTCATATATCAAAAGCAGTTCCAAATCCTAAAGGGAGTTCCCCCACATAAAGTTAGGTAAGCCACTTACCTCGAACCAAGCTCAATCAATCGGTAACAATGCCTTTTCCACGAATATGCGACTCATAATGGCCAAAATCTAGCCAAAATAATTACATATCATAAATACAACTATAATAGACTAATCTAATTAATGAAATCAAGATTTTAATAAAAATTCTGAAATCCGTCCTAAAAAGCCTCCCCGAGCCCATGTCTCGGAATCGGGTAAAAATTACCAAATATGAACACCCATTCACTCACGAGTTCACTCGTACCAAAATAAACCAAATCTGATGTCTAAATCCCAATCAAAACATAGAAATTCGATTAGGGAACTCTTCCCCCATTTTCCCAACTTCCCAATCCAAATCCGAAATTAAATGGAGGAAATAACTATAGATTAATGAAATACAACCAAAAATGATTTAGGAATCTTTACCCCAAAACTCTCTCTGAAAATCCCTCGAAAAATTGCCAATTCCCGAGCTCCCAAGTCCAAAAATGAAGAAATCAATCAAACCCTCGATTTGGCCCCTTTTCTTCCAGTTAAACCGCACCTACGGTCCATTAACCGCTTCTGTGGCTAAAGCTCCACACCTGCGGAATTTCATTAAATTCTCCGGCTCTGCACCTGCGCACATATATCCGCATTTGCATATGCGCTTCAGCGCTCAATCGTCCGCTTCTGCGGAACTTGGCTTCCTCCCCAAATCCGCTTCTGCGACCTCTCTTTCACATATGCGGCTCCGCTTCTGCGGCTTACTCGTAGCACCTGCGACTACTGGCCCTCAAGATTAAAAGCTCACATGCGACCTTTTTCTCGCTTCTGCGGGACCGCACCTACAGATTTCGCACCGCAGGTGCGAAAATACCAGAACCAACAACTTCAGAATATGCACAAGTCAACTTTTCCATCCGTTAAGCACCCGAAACTCACCTGAGGCCCCCGGGACCTCGACCAAATATACCAACCAATCCTAAAACACCATACAAACTTAGTCGAGCCCTCAAACACCTCAAACAACGCAAAAAAACACGAATCATCCTCCGATTCAAACTTAAAGAACTTAGAATTTTCCAAATTTGACAACCGATGCCGAAACCTATCAAACCACGTCCGATTGACCCCAAATTTTGCACACAAGTCATATTTAACATTACGTACCTACTCCAACTTCCGGAATCAGAATCCAACCCCGATATCAAAAAGTCCACTACCGGTCAAACTTCCCAAATATTCGACTTTCGCCATTTCAAGCCTAAATGAGCTACAGACCTCCAAAATACATTCCGAACACGCTCCTAAGTCCAAAATCACCCAATGGAGCTAACGGAATTCACAGAACTCCATTTCAGAGTCGTCTTCACACAGATTCGACTACGGTCCAAATCCTAAGGCTTATACCTCTATTTAGGGACTAAGTGTCCCAAAACACGTCAAAAACCAAAACGAAACCTCCCGGCAAGTCACAATAACATGTATAGATATGGGGGAAGCAGTAAATAGGGGATCGAGGCTATTACTCTCAAAACGACCGGCCGGATCGTTACATCCTCCCCCTCTTAAAATAATCGTTCGTTCTCGAACGAGCACGGAGACATACCTGAAGTGGTGAAAAGATGAGGATAACGGTTGGGCATATCCTACTCGGTCTCCCAAGTAGCCGCCTCGACCGGATGACCTCTCCACCGAACCTTCACGGAAGAAATGTCCTTTGACCTATCTTTCGAACCTGCCTATCCGAAATAGCCACTGGTTCCTCAACATAAGATAGATCCTTGTCCGATTGAACTGAACTAAAATCCAACACATGGGACGAATCGCCGTGATACTTCCGTAGCATCGAAACATGAAATACCGGATGAACTCCTGCTAGGCTGGGAGGTAAGGCAAGCTCATAAGCAACCTCCCCAACTCGCCGCAACACCTCAAAGGGACCAATAAACCTTGGGCTCAGCTATCCCCTCTTTCCGAATCTCATAACACCCTTCGTAGGCAAAACTCAGAGCAAGACCCGCTCTCCAACCATGTATGCAACATCGCGAACCTTTCGGTCTGCGTAACTCTTCTGTCTGGAATGGGTTGTGCGAAGTCTATCCTGAATCACCTTAACTTTTTTCAAGGCATCCTGAATCAAGTCTGTACCCAATAATCTGGCCTCGTCCGGCTCGAACCAACCCACTGGGGATCGATACCGCCTACCATACAGAGCCTCATACGGTGCCATCTGAGTGTTGAACTGATAACTGTTATTGTAAGCAAAATCTGCAAGTGGCAAGAACTGGTCCCAAGCACTCCCAAAATCTATCACACAAGCGTAGAACATATCCTCCAGTATCTGAATAGTGCACTCGGATTATCCGTCCGTCTGAGGGTGAAATGTTGTGCTCAACTCAACCTGAGTACCCAACTCATGTTGTACAGCTCTCCAAAATCGTGATGTAAACTGCGTATCCCGGTCAGAGATGATAGATATTGGTACGCCATGAAGCCTGACGATCTCACGAATGTAGATTCGAGCTAGCTGCTCGGAAGAATAGGTAGTCATCACAGGAATGAAATAAGCCAACTTGGTCAGCCTATCCACAATCACACAAACTACAGCAAACATCCGTTGAGTCTGTGGGAGCCCAATAACGAAATCCATAGTGATTCGCTCGTATTTCCACTCCGGAATCTCCAACTTCTGAAGCAACCCGCCCGACCGCTGATGCTCATACTTCACATGCTGGCAATAGGCACCGAGCAACATACTTCACTATGTCTTTCTTCATTCTTCTCCACCATTAGTGTTGTCTTAAGTCCTGATACATCTTTGCGGCACCCGGATGAATGGAGTACCACGAGTTGTGAGCCTCCTGGAGAATCAACTCATGCAAACCATCTACATTGGGCACACACATCCTGCCCTGCATCCTCAATGCACCATCATCTCCAATAGTGACCTCCTTAGTAGCACCGTGCTGGACCGTGTCCTTAAGGACAAGCAGATGTGGGTCATCATACCGACGCTCCCTGATACGATCATAAAGAGAAGACTGAGAGACCACACAAGCCAATACTCGACTCGGCTCATAAATATNGATAGATCCTTGTCCGATTGAACTGAACTAAAATCCAACACATGGGACGAATCGCCGTGATACTTCCGTAGCATCGAAACATGAAATACCGGATGAACTCCTGCTAGGCTGGGAGGTAAGGCAAGCTCATAAGCAACCTCCCCAACTCGCCGCAACACCTCAAAGGGACCAATAAACCTTGGGCTCAGCTATCCCCTCTTTCCGAATCTCATAACACCCTTCGTAGGCAAAACTCAGAGCAAGACCCGCTCTCCAACCATGTATGCAACATCGCGAACCTTTCGGTCTGCGTAACTCTTCTGTCTGGAATGGGTTGTGCGAAGTCTATCCTGAATCACCTTAACTTTTTTCAAGGCATCCTGAATCAAGTCTGTACCCAATAATCTGGCCTCGTCCGGCTCGAACCAACCCACTGGGGATCGATACCGCCTACCATACAGAGCCTCATACGGTGCCATCTGAGTGTTGAACTGATAACTGTTATTGTAAGCAAAATCTGCAAGTGGCAAGAACTGGTCCCAAGCACTCCCAAAATCTATCACACAAGCGTAGAACATATCCTCCAGTATCTGAATAGTGCACTCGGATTATCCGTCCGTCTGAGGGTGAAATGTTGTGCTCAACTCAACCTGAGTACCCAACTCATGTTGTACAGCTCTCCAAAATCGTGATGTAAACTGCGTATCCCGGTCAGAGATGATAGATATTGGTACGCCATGAAGCCTGACGATCTCACGAATGTAGATTCGAGCTAGCTGCTCGGAAGAATAGGTAGTCATCACAGGAATGAAATAAGCCAACTTGGTCAGCCTATCCACAATCACACAAACTACAGCAAACATCCGTTGAGTCTGTGGGAGCCCAATAACGAAATCCATAGTGATTCGCTCGTATTTCCACTCCGGAATCTCCAACTTCTGAAGCAACCCGCCCGACCGCTGATGCTCATACTTCACATGCTGGCAATAGGCACCGAGCAACATACTTCACTATGTCTTTCTTCATTCTTCTCCACCATTAGTGTTGTCTTAAGTCCTGATACATCTTTGCGGCACCCGGATGAATGGAGTACCACGAGTTGTGAGCCTCCTGGAGAATCAACTCATGCAAACCATCTACATTGGGCACACACATCCTGCCCTGCATCCTCAATGCACCATCATCTCCAATAGTGACCTCCTTAGTAGCACCGTGCTGGACCGTGTCCTTAAGGACAAGCAGATGTGGGTCATCATACCGACGCTCCCTGATACGATCATAAAGAGAAGACTGAGAGACCACACAAGCCAATACTCGACTCGGCTCAGAAATATTCAATCTCAGAAACTGGCTGGCTAAGGCCTGAACATCCAATGCCAATGGCCTCTCTATTGCTGGTAGATATGCTAAACTCCCCAAACTCTCTACCCGGCGAATCAAAGCATCGGCCACCATATTGGCCTTCCCAGGGTGGTACAAAATGGTGATATCATAATCCTCAAGCAGCTCCAACCACCTCCTCTGACGCAAACTAAGATCCTTCTGCTTGAACAGATGCTGCAAACTCTGGTGATCGATGTAAATCTCTCAAGGAACACCATACAAATAATGCCGCCAAATCTTCAAGGCATGAATAATAGCTGCTAACTCAAGGTCGTGGACAAGATAGTTCTTTTCATGCACCTTCAGTTGTCTGGATGCATAGACAATCACCCTATCATCCTGCATCAACACCGCGCCGAGAACAATCCGCGATGCATCACAATATACAATATAAGACCCCGAACCTGTAGGCAATACCAATACTGGGGTCGTAGTCAAAGCTGTCTTGAGCTTCTGAAATCTCTCCTCACATTCCTATGTCCACCTGAATGGAGCACCCTTCTGGGTCAGCCTGGTCATAGGAGCTGCAATAGATGAGAAACCCTCTACAAATCGACGGTAATACCCCGCCAAACCAAGAAAACTCCAGATCTCTATAGTTGAGAACGGTCTGGGCCAACTTTGCACTGCTTCAATCTTCTTAGGATCCACCTAGATCCCCTCACTCGATATTATATGACCCAAGAATGCCACTGAGTCTAGTCAAAACTCACACTTTGAAAATTTTGCATATAACTTCTTTTCTCTCAAGGTTTGAAGCGCAGTCCTCAGGTGCTGCTCATGATCCTCCCAACTCTGGGAGTACACCAGAATGTCGTCAATAAACACAATAATGAACGAGTCAAGATAAGGCCGTAACACACTGTGCATTAAGTGCATAAAAGCTGCTGGGGCATTGGTCAGCCCAAAACATATAACAAGAAACTCATAGTGACCATATCTGGTCCTGAAAGTAGTCTTCGGGATATCTGGCTCCCGAATCTTCAACTGATGATATCCTGAACTTAAGTCAATCTTGGAAAACACTCTGGCACCCTGTAACTGATCAAATAACTCATCAATACGAGGTAATGGATACCTGTTCTTCACTATGACTTTGTTCAACTGACGATAATCAATACACATCTGCATAGAACCATCCTTCTTCTTCACAAATAAGACAAGAGCACCCCAAGGTGACATACTAGGCCGAATGAAGCCCTTATCAAGCAACTCCTGTAACTGCTCCTTCAACTCCTTCAACACAGGAGGAGCCATACAGTATGGAGGAATAGAGATGGGCTGAGTGCCCGGCAACAGATAAATGCCAAAATCAATATCTCAATCGGGCGGCATGCCCCGAAGATCAGGTGGAAACACATCTGGAAAGTCCCTCACTACTGGAACTCACCCAACTGTAGGGGTATCAATGCTGACATCTCTCACATAAGCTAGATACGCGTCACACCCCTTCTCAACCATTCGTTAAGCTTTAAGAAATGAAATAACTCTGTTACGAGTATACTTTAAGGTACCTCTCCACTCTAATCGCAGAAATCCTGACATAGCCAACGTCACGGTCTTAGCGTGACAATCAAGAATAGCATAATGGAGCGACAACTAGTCCATGCCCAAAATAATATCAAAGTCTACCATGCTGAGCAATAATAAATCGGCTCTGGTCTTAAAACCACTAAGAGCAATCAAACATGACTGATACACGCAGTCCATAACAAGAGAATATCCCACAGGAGTAGACACATAAATAGGGGAACTCAAAGAATCCCGAGATACGCCCAAATATGGGGCAAAATAAGACGACACATAGGAATATGTAGAGCCTGGGTCAAATAATACTGACGCATCTCTATGATAGACTGGAACAATACCTGTAATGACAGAATTAGAAGTAACTGCCTCAGTACGAGCAGGAAGGGCATAATATCTGGCCTGGCCTCCCCCTCTAGGACGACCTCTACCTCCTCGACCTCCACCTCGGGTTGGCTGAGCAGGTAGGGTGGCAGCTGGCACTGTAATCATAGCCTGAGGACCCAGTGAAGCACGCTGTGGCTGAGAGGTCTATGGAGGTGCACCCTTCCTAAATCTGGGACAATCCCTTACCATATGGCGAGTGTCGCCACACTCAAAACAAGCTTTGGGAGGACGTGGATGTTGTGGCTGGCTCGGGCTAGATCTGCTGGACTGGTCGCTAGGAACACCCCGTGCAGGAGGCACACTAGATACTGGCGGTGCATAATAAGGCTCATGGGGCCTAGAAGAGGCTGGAACACCACTGGCGGCTAGAAGAGCTGAATGAATGGGGCAACTCACATAACCCCTACCATGGCGAGCGGCTAGGGCACGAGAACTAGAATAGTAACCAGTCTCTCGAGACCTCTTGGCCTCTCTCTCCTCTCTATACCGGCCAAGTATGCCCTCCAATCTCCTAGAAATACTCACAACCTTCTGATAAGAAATATCCATCTCCAACTCCCTGGCCATACTAATGCGGATGCTGGGGTGGAGTCCCTCAATAAACCGTCGAACCCTCTCTCGAACTATGGCAACCAAGGCCGGTGTATGTAGGGCCAAATTATTGAAACGGACTGCATACTCTGACACAGTCATAAATCCCTGGTGCAACTGCTCAAACTCCGCGCGCCATGAGTCCCCAAGGCTCTGAGGGACATACTCTCTTAAATACATGTCCGAGAACTAAATCCATGTAAGAGAAACTACCTCATCCAGACTACTCAGCTCATAAACACGCCACAGCTGATAGGCTGCTCCTCTAAGCTAGAATGTAGTAAAAGAAACTCCGCTCGTCTTTGCTACGCCCATAGTATGAAGAATACGATGACACTCCTCCAGAAAACCCTAAGCATCATCTGTAGCCAATCCGCTGAAGGTAGGTGGGTGGTACTTCTTGTACCTCTCAACTCTGAGCTGCTCCACCTCAGAAGTTGCTGCCCTAACCTCGGGCTGAGCTGGAGCTACCAGTTGCATTAGTACAATCTTTGGAACCTGGTTGACCTGAACCCGCTGCTCTATAGTACCGGTGACGGGAGTCTGTACTCCTCCCCCGGCCTGAGATGTGGCAGGAGCAAGTGGAATCAATCCAGCCTGAGCTAAGGTGTTGAACATGCTCAAAAACTAGGCTAGAGTCTCCTGGAGGGCTGGTGCAAAAACATGTACCTCAGGTGTCTGCCCTCCAGCTGGATCTACTGGGGGCTGCTATATAGCAGCTCGTGCGGGTGCTCTTGCTACACTACGTGGACGTCCTCGGCCTCTACCCCGGTACCGGCCTCTCGCGGCTCTAGGAGGGGGTGCATGTGCCTGGTCATCAGATCTGCTTGTACGTGTCCTCACCATCTGTGAGAGAATAGGATACAGAAGTTTAGAAGTTTTTGAAGTCAACAAATTTTCGCACAACAAGGAATCAAAGTAGTGAAATTTTCCTAACAATTCCATAGCCTCACGAAGATAAGTACAGACGTCTCGGTACCGATCCGCGAGATTCTAATAAACCGACTTGTGACTCACGACACCTATGAACCTAGAGCTCTGATACCAACTTGTCACGACCCAATGTTCCCTCCGTGTGACGTCGTGACGACACCTAGTCTCTATGACTAGGTAAGCCTAACATTTGCAGAATAATGAGATGAAAACATAAATTCAACAACTAACTGTAGCAATAACACCATAACTGAATATCATGCCGCTTGGCATGTATAATAACCAACTCCTTAGTATACTATATAATCATTCCCAAAACCCAAAACATCGTGAATCAAAAACTACAGAAGAAATATCTAGTGTCTCTATACATTACAGTCAATCAAAAGAAAATACAGAAGATAATGGACATGGGGAAGAGTAGAAGGGGACTCCAAGGTCTGCGAACGCGACAGATATACCTTGAAGTAGGGCTGCTTATCGGGCGGATTGGGCGGTTAATTACTCTTAACGGTTTGGCTTAACGGTTATCGGCTTTTAAATATATTAATCCGCTAGCCACCCGATAAGATATCGGGCGGATTGGTATCAGTTTAGCTCTTATCGGGCGGTTATTGGGCGGTTTATCGGCCTAAATTAATTTATTGCATGTATTAATTATTTGTTGACCGCCTAGCATACAAATTCAGAATAGAAAATTATACATTGAGTCCAAACATACATGTTTGTTAATGCCTACATAAGAATGATGTAGTGTG
Organism: Nicotiana otophora; assembly: GCA_000715115.1. NCBI lineage: Eukaryota > Viridiplantae > Streptophyta > Magnoliopsida > Solanales > Solanaceae > Nicotiana > Nicotiana otophora. The sequence continues at coordinate 56,804 of AWOL01S0001005.1, forward strand.
TCATGTATTGTAGAGTGAAAAAAGATGTGGCACAACACTATTGTTCTTCTATTAAACATAGATAACATGCATTAGTTTTAAAAAACAAAAGCAGAGGTGAACCATAGACATCAACTTAAACAATCTTGTTGTAGGGTGGGAGAATAAGCTAAGCTAAGCCAAGCCTGGGATGCTCTGATGCATAGTACGTAAGGGTTCTTATTATTTAGGAATTAGGCGTTAGAACTTCGAGATAAAGTACTGGAAGAAGTGGAAGGGTTTTTGATCTTTAATATATATATATATATATATATTCTT
>AWOL01S0001005.1:58532-144214 GCA_000715115.1 Nicotiana otophora
GTTAAGAAAATTGAATAATCCGCCCCCAAACCGATAAGCCATTAATAAAAAAATTTCAATCCGTTCCCCGTCCGTTAAACCGTTAACCCGATACCAATAAGCCATTAAGCTTCGGTTTCGGTTCGGTTTTCGGTTTCGGTTTGGTTTTGAACACCCCTACCTGGAAGTCTCCAATGCTATCCCGGCTGACTAATAGTGAGACTGATAAGGAGTACCTGGATCTGCATATGAAAAGCATGTGCAGAAGAGTAGCATGAGTACACCACAATCGGTACCCAGTAAGTGTCAGGCCTAACCTCAGTCGAGTAGTGACGAGATCAGGTCAGGGCCCTACTGGTATATATATAATAAAGCAAGGCAAGAATAAAATATTGTAGTAAAAATAAGTACTAAAATTTAACAAGAATGAAAACATAGCAAGTCAACAGCTCAGTACATAGAAATAACAACAAGGGATCTACCGGAATACCGTTCTGTAGTCCCAAAGTAAATATGCAGAACAGGGGGATCTACCGGAATACCGTCCCGTAGTCCTAAAGTAAATATGCAGAGCAAGGGGGGTCTACCGGAATACCGTTCCGTAGTCCCAAAGTAAATATACAAAGCAGGGGGATCTACCGGAATACCGTTCCGTAGTCCCAAAGTAAATATGCAACACAAATAATAGAAATATAATTACATCACGAAATCTTACGATTTAGACTAAGTACTAGTCAAGAAAGTAGCAGAAAGTTCACTAAGCATGCTGCACAGAGTTCACATATGCAATTAAGACACGTAGACATGTTGTTCTAGACTAAACAGGATAAATTCATATGCTAGTGTAGTTCAGTTAAAGGAAGACAAGTATTTTACTTAATGAAAACAGAGTTTTTTTGCAACAATAGCCCGTGTATGCACTCATCACCTCATGTACACGACGCTCATATATCAAAAGCAGTTCCAAAGCCTAAGGGGAGTTCCCCCACACAAGGTTAGGCAAGCCACTTACTTCGAACCAAACTCAATCAATCGGTAACAATGCATTTTCCACGAATATCCGACTCCGAATGGCCCAAATCTAGCCAAAAAAAATTTACATATCATAAATACAACTATAATAGACTAATCTAAATAATGAAATCAAGATTTTAATAAAAAATCTGAAATCCATCCTAAAAAGCCTCCCCGGGACCACATCTCGGAATCGGGTAAAAGTTACCAAATATGAACACCCATTCACTCACGAGTTCACTTGTACGAAAATTAACCAAATCTGATGTCTAAATCCCAATCAAAACTCAGAAATTCGGTTAGGGAACTCTTCCCCCATTTTCCCAACTTTCCAATCCAAATCCGAAGCTAAATGGAGGAAACAACTATAGATTAATGAAATACAACCAAAAATGAGCTATGAATCGTTACCCCAAAAGCTCTCTCTGAAAATCCCTCAAAAAATCGGCAATTCCTGAGCTTCCAAGTCCAAAAATGAAGAAATGAATCAAACTCTCGATTTGGCCCCTTTTCTGCCAGTTAAACCGCACCTACGTTCCATTAACCACTTATGTGGTACCGCTTCTGTGGCTAAAGCTCCGCACCTGCAGAATTTCATTAAATTCCCCGCTCCGCACCTGCGCACATATATCCGTATCTGCGGATGCGCTTCAGTGCTCAATCGTCCGCCCATGCCGAACTTGGCTTCCTCCCCAAATCCGCTTCTGCGACCTCTCTTCCGCAGATGCGGCTCCACTTCTGCGGCTTACTTGTCGCACCTGCGACTATTGGACCTCAAGATTAAAAGCGCACATGCGACCTTTTTCTCGCTTCTGCGGGACCGCAGGTGCAAAAACACCAGAACCAACAACTTCAGAATATGCACAAGTTAAAGTTTCCATCTGTTAAGCACTTGAAACTCACCCGAGGCCCTCCGAAACCTTGAAAAAACATCCCAACCATTCCTAAAATATCATACGAACTTAGTCGAGCCCTTAAACGACCTCAAACAACACAAAAATCACGAATCATCCTCCGATTCAAACTTAAAGAACTTAGAATTTTCCAAATTTGACAACCGATGCCGAAACCTATCAAACCACGTCCGATTGACCCCAAATTTTGCACACAAGTCATATTTGATATTACGGACCTACTCCAACTTCCAAAATTGGAATCCGACCCGATATCAAAATTTCCACTACCGGTCAAACTTCCCAAAAATTCAACTTTCTCCATTTTAAGTCTAAATGAGCTACAGACCTCCAAAATACAATCCGAATACGCTCCTAAGTCCAAAATCACCCAACGGCGCTAACGGAACTGATGAAACTCCATTCCTAAGTCATCTTCACACAGTACCAACTACAGTCCAAATTCTAAGGCTTAAACCTTCATTTAGGGACTAAGTGTCCCAAAACACTTCAAAAACAAAAACGAAACCTCCCGGCAAGTCTCAATAATAGGAATAGATATAGGAGAAGCAGTAAATAGTAGATCGGGGCTATTACTCTCAAAACGACTGGTCGAGTCATTACAAAAGGCCACTCGTTGACCCCGTTGGAACTCGGGCCATAAATCCAATTGACGTTAATTCACATGTGTCCATTGAGACGAACCAACATTTCGACCTCGAAAACAACATTCATGGTGGAACTCGATCTGCAATTCGAAATACCCAAAATGTTGGAGAAGACGAGATCATCCTGTGTATGATTTTTGAAATGTTGCAAGCTCAACAGGTAGCGATAGCTCAATTGCAGAGCCAAACCTAGGCACCGAGCAGGCCCGAACCTGGTCCACCCCGAGAAGTCACCCACAGAATGGGGCCAACTGTAGTAAGGTCAAATGAACAAGAATCGGGGACTAACCCCAAAATTATTAAGATGCTCGAGGAACTGAAAAAACGGATAGAGTTAGAGGAAAAGAGGATTGAAACAAACAACAAAAAAGTAGAAACTTATAACTCCAGGGTTGATCAGATCCCGAGGGAACCACCAATATTGAAGGGTTTGGATTCCAAAAAGTTCGTACAAAAGCCCTTCCCCCCGAGCGAAACTCCCAAACCGATCCCCAAGAAGTTCCGCATGCCCAAAATTCCTAAATATAATGGAACAACCGACCCCGACGAACATGTCACCTCTTACACATGTGCCATTAAAGGGAACGGTCTAGAGGATGATGAGATCGAATCTGTATTATTAAAGAAATTTGGGGAAACCCTGTCAAAGGGAGAAATGATATGGTATCATAATTTACCGCCTAACTCTATCGATTCTTTTACTATGCTTGCAGATTCTTTCGTAAAAGCACACGTCGGAGCCATAAAGGTCGAGACCAGGAAGTGTGACCTTTTTAAGATAAGGCAAAAAGCTAACGAGATGCTAAGAGAGTTCGTATCTCGTTTCCAAATGGAACGAATGTATCTACCACCAGTCACAGACGATTGGGCTGTTCAAACTTTCACCAAATTACTGAACGAACGAAGCTCGATGGCTTCATCACGGTTGAAGCCGAACATGATTGGGTACCCGACTGTTTTGTGGGCCGATGTACACAATCAATATCAATCGAAGATTAGAGTCAAAGATGACTAGTTGAGTTCTGGGTCCATTATTCAAAGGGACATCGACTGAGAACTGAAGTCGAACATGGACTGATACCGGTCGTATTACGGAGATCGTAGAGGTAGCGAACTAGGACGCAACTCCGTACGAGGTGAAAGGAGAAGTGATCGAGGCCAAGGATTTCGAGGGCTGATGAACAAGAATGGTTTCGACGGGCATACCGGACCTAAGGAAACACCGCAGTTATCTGAATATAACTTCAACATTGATGTATATGCCATCGTGTCAACTATCAAACGCATCAAATATACTAAATGGCCTCGACCTATGCAGACCGATCCAGCCCAGAGAAATCCTAATCAAATGTGCAAATATCATGGGACCCATGACCACAGAACGGAAGATTGCAGGCAGTTGAGAGAAGAGGTAGCTCGGTTATTCAATGAAAGGAACCTTCGAGAGTTTTAAAATTATCGGGCCAAGAATCACTACAAAATAGAGAGTTCAATAGAAAAAATGAACAAGAAGAGTCACAACACATTATCACATGATTATCGGAGGAATCGACGTCCCCCAAGGTCCAGTGTTTAAACGCAGTAAGATGTCGATATAAGAGAGAAGCGATCTCAAACTCAGGATTACATACCTAAAGGAACCTTGTCCTTTAATGACGAAGACACAAAAGGAATCATACAGCCCCATAACGATGCATTGAAAATATCTGTACTTATGAATAAAACTCAAGTTAAGCGTGTGTTAATTGATCCAGGTAGTTCGGCCAACATCATTCCATCATGGGTCGTAGAGCAACTTGGTCTACAGGACCAGGTCATGCCCGAAACCCTGGTACTAAATGAATTCAATATGGCATGTAAAACTACTAAGGGCGTGATAATTTTGCCAATAAACATGGCCAGAACCATCCAAGAAATGACGTTCCACGTGATCGAGGGAGACATGAGGTATAACGCCCTGTTCGGGAGGCCGTGGATCCACAACATAAGAGCAATACCGTCGACCCTTCACCAAGTTCTAAAATTCCCAACATCAGAGGGAATCAAAACAGTTTACGGGGAGCAACCAACCACAAAGGAAATGTATGCCGTCGATGAAGTGATTCCGATGTCATCACTCTCATCGACAAAAGGGATCAAATTTGAAGGAAAAACAAGATACCAAATAGCAATTACAAACGTCACAAACATCTGTTTCGCTTGGTCCCATCTTGACATGACAGGGATCCCACCGAAAATCACCACTCATAGACTAAGCTTGGATCCAAAATTCCACCCGATAAAGCAAAAAAGAAGGCCCCAGTCCAAGGTCAAACATGCCTTCATCAAGGACGAGGTAACCAAACTCCTCAAAATAGGATCCATTTGAGAAGTAAAATACCCCGAATGGCTAGCAAACTTAGTGGTAGTCCCTAAGAAGGGAAACAAACTTAGAATGTATGTAGATTATAAAGACCTGAATAAGGCATGCCCCAAGGATTCTTTTCCTTTGCCTAATATCGACCGTATGATCGATGCCACGGCCGAGCACGAGACTCTCAGTTTTCTCGATGCTTACTCCGGGTACAACCAGATACAAATGAACCTGGAGGATCAGGAAAAGACCTTCTTTATCACTAAGTACGGTACCTATTGTTATAACGTAATGCAATTCGGTCTAAAAATTATTGATGCAACTTATCAACGCCTAGTAAACCGAATGTTCGAAGAACAAACAGGAAAATCAATGGAAGTTTATATTGATGACATGTTAGTTAAGTCCCAGTGGGCCGGGGACCATTTAAAGCATTTACAGGAAACTTTTGATATACTGAGAGAGTACAATATGAAGCTCAACCCTGAAAAATGTGCATTCGGGGTTGGCTCGGGCAAGTTCCTTGGTTTCATGATGTCCAATCGGGGAATCGAGATCAACCCCGATAAAATCAAAGCTATCGAAGATATCGCGGTAGTGGATAATGTAAAGGTCGTGCATAAGCTAACGGAACAGATAGCCGCCCTAGGACGTTTCATTTCAAGATCCTCAGATAGGAGCCACCGAGTTTTCTCACTACTTAAGAATAAGAGCAACTTTGCATGGACTCCGGAATACCAGCAGGCCTTGGAGGAACTAAAGCGGTATTTATCGAGCCCTCCGCTGCTTCATACCCCGAAAGTGGACGAACAACTTTACATGTACTTAGCTGTCTCGAAGATAGCGATAAGTGGAGTCCTGGTTCGAGAAGAACAAGGTATGTAATTCCCTATTTATTATGTCAGTCGAACCTTAGGCAAGGACGAAACTAGATATCCACACTTAGAAAAATTAACGCTTACTTTAATAAGCGACTCTAGGAAACTAAAATCATATTTCCAATGTCATCTGATATATGTTGTACCAACTTATCCTCTTCGAAATATTTTACACAAAACCGAGCTTTCGGGTCGATTGGCCAAATGGGCCATAGAAATCAGTGGGTACGATATTGAGTATCAACCCTAAACCGCCATTAAATCTCAAATCTTGGCAGACTTCGTGGTTGATTTTACGCCGGTCTTCGTACCTGAGATTGAAAAAGAACTACCTGTAAAATTGGGTACATCTTCGGGAGTCTGGACCCTCTTTACAGATGGTGCTACGAACGCGAAGGGGTCCGGACTAGGCATCGTAATAAAATCACCCACAGGTAATGTAGTTAGACAGTCTATCAGAACTTCAAAATTGACTAACAATGAGGCCGAGTATGAGTCCATAATTGCAGGTCTCGAACTAGCTAGAAGCTTGGGGGCAGAAGTCATAGAGGCTAAGTGTGATTCCCTCCTAGTGGTAAACCAAGTTAACGGGACTTTTGAAGTCCGTGAAGATCGAATGCAGAGGTACTTGGATAAACTATAGGTGACTCTACATCGATTTAAGGAATGGACCTTGCAACATGTACCTCGAGAACAGAACAGCGAAGACGACGCTCTTGCAAACTTAGGTTCATCAGTTGAAGATAACGAACTCAACTCGGGGACTATCGTACAACTCATGAGATCGGTAATCGAAGAAGGTCACACCGAGATAAACTCCACAAGATTAACCTAGGATTGGAGAAATTAATACATAAAGTACTTAAAGAACGGGAAGCTTCCATCAGATCCAAAGGAATCGAGAGCTCTGCGCACAAAGGCAGCATGATTCACTCTGTCCGAAGGCGAAACGCTCTTTAGAAAAACGTTTGATGGACCATTGGAAATATGTTTGGGACCGGGAGATACCGACTATATCTTAAGGGAAATACACGAGGGCACTTGTGGAAATCTTTCCGGTGCCGATTCACTGATTCACAAAGTAACCAGAACAGGGTATTACTAGACCGATATGGGCAAGGATGCAAGAGAGTTCGTTCGAAAATGCGACAAATGCCAAAGGCATGCGCCCATGTTTCATCAACCCGGGGAACTACTCTACTCGATCCTATCCCCATGGCCCTTCATGAAATGGGGAATGGATATCGTCGGCCCTCTCCCATTGGCCCCAGGTAAGGATCGATTTATTTTATTTATGACTGATTATTTCTCTAAATGGGTTGAAGCACATTCTTTCGAGGAAGTCAGAGAAAAAGAAGCCATAGACTTCATTTGGGACCACATCATATGTCGATCATGGATGCCCTCCGAGATTGTACGTGATAATGGAAAATAATTCATCGGCAGCAAAGTAACTAAATTTCTCGAGGATCACAAGATCAAAAGGATCCTATTAACACCTTATCATCCCAGCGGGAACGGATAAGCCATATCGACCAACAAAATTATCGTCCAAAATCTTAAGAAGAGATTGACCGACGCTAAAGAAAAATGGAAATAAATACTACCCGAGGTCCTTTGGGCATACCGCACAACATCGAAATCCAGTACCGGAGCAACACTGTTCTCGTTGGTTTATGGCGCCGAAGTTCTGATCCCGGTCGAGGTCGCAGAACCTAGCATCAGGTTTTGATATGCAACATAGGAGTCGAATAAAGAGACCATGAATACGAGCCTAGAATTATTGGATGAAAGATGCGAAGCCGCTTTCGTCCGATTAGCCACCCAAAAACAGAGGATCGAAAAGTACTACAATCGAAGAACCAATCTTCGATATTTTAACATCGGGGACTTGGTGTTAAGAAAAGTCACCCTCAACACCTGAAATCCGAATGATGGGTCCGAACTAGGAAGGACCGTATCAGGTTATCAAAATCTTCGAAAAAGGATCGTACAAGCTCGACATAATAAACGACAAATAACTACTAAGTAATTGGAACATATCACACCTAAAACGATACTACTGCTAAGGTACGACCCTCCCATGTTTATTTGTATTTCAAAACTAACCCTTTCAGGTGTTCGACCAGAAACAACGGTGGATTCTTCAACACGAAGCCTTTAGGTGTGAAAGCATGCGTTGCACTCTTTTTCACTTAGACCGGTTTTGTCCCAAATGGGTTTTCCGATAAGATTTTTAATGAGGCAACCATTGATCGTGCTAACTTAGAACAATTCAACAATATCTGAGGCCTCTTTACAACCAACCTCGAATACTGGGGGGCATTACCCTCGAATATCAAGTTTGATGCAAGGAAGTTACTCATGGCTATAGGGTCTCGATAGGAAAAAATTGTAAGGGTCAAATGGTCAAACGAACCATGCCCGCGTAGTTTGCTCGAGCCCTGGCACAGAACATATACGTATGTATAATGATTTATAAAGAGAAGTATTCTTCTTTACCGATATCTCATACCTTATTAAAAAAATTCTACTTTACAATTTCATATATATCGATCCATTATGTAAGCAGTCTTAAGGTCCGGCCATGACCGGAGTTTCGGATTATTACCCCCACAATCGGGGATTGCCGATCGTAAAATAAACAAGATCGAATTATATAAACTCCGAGATCATAAGACCTTTTAGGCAACCCTCGATTTTATAGGCCACGGCCACTCCACTTGGGGACTGACACTTCGGGCAACCTCGAAGTAAAACAGGAAAATAAGCCCAAGAGAAAAATCCCGAACTAAAGAGGCTATGGCCAAATCAACACGGGTCGGAGACGTCCGAACTCCGTAACAAAACATGCCTTCGAATTCTTTCATAAACCGGTTAAGAAGGCTACCCCAGCAAAATCATAAAATACTTCGATTATATCAAGCCTCTAAAACTCTAAAGAGTTCAAAATTGTTCGAACTCTCAAACAATTCCTTATTTCATGCCAAGGCATTACAAATACAAATGATAAACTATTTCAAGCCAAAAAGGCGACAAAGTCTTGAACAATATTTTTACAAAAGCCTAAGGGTTGTTTATTACCTTGAGTTCGAGAAGACCATCATCGATCAAAAAACCTAAGGGTTACCTTACTTCGAGTTCAAGCAAGCACCCACTCGATCATAAAGCCTAAGGGCTATATTAATTCAGTTTCAATCAAATTGTCTAAACCTCGGATCTTAGAATACAACTTCACAATGTTATAAGACAGAAAGGAAGAAAGTTTTATATATATGTCAAAAATAATTTACAAGGACAGTATGGCCCGATCATGTTTCTCTACAAAAGACCAAAACGGTCTTATAAGAAACTCAAAAAATATTAAAGGACTTAGTCCTCTCCGGGAGCAGCATCTTCGCCCTCGAGGCCTCCTTCACTTTCAGATCCGCTCATACTACCGGTATCATCATCACCGGAAAAGGCCAACACTCTGGTTTCGACTTCAAGCTCCTTAGCTTTCTCGATCTCGTTTGTAAGATCGAAGCCACGAGCATGGATCTCCTCGAGAGTCTCCCTTCAAGACCGGCATTTAGCATGCTCAGCAACCTAGTTTGCTCGAGCCTGAGCAACCTCAGCAACATCCTTTGCTTGAACCTGAGCAGCTTCAGCATCGGACCGATAAACGGCCACCATTGCATCAGCATTGGCCATGGCTTTTTCAACCTCCGATTTGGCCGCTGAAAGTTCTGTGGCCAGTCTCTCTCGATTAGAAGTTGCTGAGACCAACCGAGACTGGATTCTTGGCTTTCACCAAGGCTTTCTCTTTAAAGGTTCAGAATTGGATCTCAGTCGAGGCCGGTTGAGTTCGGGCAGCCTCATTTTCTGAGGTGAGGCGATCCATATTCTTCTTCCATTCCTCGGTCTCCATTTTCATTGCGTCCACTTTAACACGAAGCTGCCTGATCACATCAAACTTTTGCTGGACCTGCAGGACCGAACTGTTAGCCATCAATCCTGAGTTAGTATCATTAAATTCAAAGATTCGTTTTACCTGCTCGGCCATATCAGCTTGTTCTTTGCAAGCTGCTTCTAGCTCATCCCGAAGTCCTTTTGCTTCTCCTTCTCTCTACTCACTGAGAAGCTTGAAGGTATCTCTCTCCTCAATAAGCCCTCGGATTGTGGCTTTATACCGGCTCAGCTCCCCTCGGGATCAGAAAAACACCTCATGATGGAGCATATAAGCCTACAAAAATAAAAGGAATTATACAAGGGAAGAAAAACACTAATATGAAAATTGACAAAGAAAATATGAACTTACCCAATTCAAGGCCTGCTGGGCTTCGTTGAAAAGACAAGGCGCTCCCACCTCACTCGATCTCTTCTTCGGAGCCTCCAAGTCACTCGGACCAGTGACATCTTCTATCCTGACAAAATAACCACGGAAAGGATTTTCCTCTCCATGGGCTCCCTCCCCATGACAAGTCTCCACAGCATGAGCTTTGCGTATCATCGACTGGGAAAATGAAGGAAAAAAAGGGGGAATTCCCGATTTCTATTGCCCCGAGTAGGACTTTTTGGGCGTCGCCTCCGTCTTGGGGAGCCTCAAGTTCGGTTTCTGCACTGTCATCCACCGCCTCCTCGACCTCATCAAGCCTGGATGGAGAAGTATCAACTTCTACTGGTACTAAAGTGTTTTTTGAATATCGGTGCTAGCTCGTGCATGGGCCACCAGTCCAGAGTCACCTTCTTCTTCTTCTTCTTCTTCTTCTTCTTCTTCTTCTTGTTCTTCTTCTTCTTCTTCTTATTCTTCATCCCTTAGACTCAGGACCGACTCCATAGTCAGTGGGATTGTGTTCCCCTTGGGTTTACGGGCCGCTCTTTTCTTGGGTTTTTGGCCCTCGGAGTCCGAGGCCTTTTTTCTCTTAATCACCTTCACCGATTTTGTGATAGGCGGTAAAGCTTCTTCATCACCTGACGGGGGTCTCATGGACGCATCCTTTCCGAGACCTACAAAAACAAAAAGAAAAAAAAAGTAAGTAAAACTTATGCTTGAAAACATGCTTGAACGATAGGCAAATCGGTAAGCCAAGAAGAGGGTTTACCATGAGTACGAGCCTCCCACCGGCCCTTTGACAACTCGCGCCACACGCGCTCGGCATATGTTGATGTTGAAACCAGGCTCCTGACCCAGTTATCGAGATGAGGAATTGCACCTGGCATCCAAGCAACGGCTACATCAAGAAAAACACTGATAAGAAGGGATGAAGAAGTAAAAACAACAAATGGAAATTAAAAATGACATCATACTTACGTTTCATATTTTATTTCTCAAGAAATGGCATGCTCTCGGCCGGGATTAGGTCCGTGGTCTTCACCCAAACGAAGCGGCTCATCCAGCCCCGATCTTTATCTTCATAGATACTCGAGGTGAACACCTTGGTGGCCCAGCATTGAAGCTTTATCAGCCCACCTCGGTAGAGTCGAGGGCTATATAATCTTACGAGGTGGTCAACGGTAAAGGGGAGCCCGTCGATTTTGCTCACGAAGAACTGGAGCAATATTACGATCCTACAGAAAGAATGGTGAATTTGGCCGAGGGTCACTTGGTATTTCTTGTAGAAATCGACGATGACCGGATTGAGGGGACCCATCATGAAAGGATAAGTGTAAACACTCAGGTACCCTTCCACATGGGTAGTGATCGCTTCCTCCGGTGTCGGTATCACAACCTCTTTGTTTTCCCAATTGCAATCTTTTTTCACCAAATCAAGAAGGCTTTGGGGTATCGAGCATATATATCTTGATACCGGCTCGCATCGACCAACCATCGATGAGGGTTTCTCGACCTTAAAGTCGGAATCGATAACACACACCCCGAGAATGAGTTCTTCAAGGCGTGGCTCCACCACTGGTTTCTTACCGGCCGGCCGAGATGAGGAAGCAACCTCTTTCTGCGGAACGGTTTTAGATATTTTACCCATCTAAAGTTTTGTGAACAAAGAAGAAGGGAGATTGAAGTATTTGGTATTTTGAGAAGAACAAGCAAAGAAATTCCAAAACCTGGAAATAGGGAGCTTTGGAGAAGGCGAAGAATTGTGAAGATTGGAATGAAATAAATTTGAAGGTAAAAGTTTGAAATAAATAAGAAGGGGGATATTTATAGATTTTACAGCGACGGTTCTAAATTGGCAGTAGCCGACCATCGACTGACACGCATTTAATGCCTTGGTAACTGGACCGACGGGACGTTTGTCACAAATGTCACAATCGGGCCCGTCGCAGACGTCAATATTCATCTAGTCGGAGTTTGAAAAATTATATCATTTTTTGCCACCTTCTTTCTGAGAAACGAGGGACTATCTGTATATGGCAAAATCGAGTTTGCCCTTCGTGTGACTAATCAAGATTGAAGCATAATGGACCAATGTTCGTCATTATAATATCGAGTTGTGATGTGAAGTCGGATTGTCGAGTTCGAGCCCTAGAGACCGGCCAAGATCGAGATCAGCCAGGATCGAGTTCGAGTCCAGAGATCGGTCTAAATAGAGGTCCAGCAAATAGAGACCGATCAAGATCGAGAACGTTCAAGATCAAGATCGAGCCCAGATAGAGGTCGAACGAATAGAGACCGATCACGATCGAGAGTGTCCGTGATCGAGATCGAGCCAAAAGACAGAAAAGACGTTATAACTGCAATTGGGGGTGGAATCTCGGCAAAAGTCACGGCTTGAATCAAGGAAAAGCTAATTAATTAATCTATCATGGGATCCTCACTATGTATTTTTAATTATATCCAAAATGAAATTCCCCATCTATATTAAGAGTTGTTATCATTTGTAAGAGGGGACATTCGGATTCACTGAAATTTACATAACATCTAGCTAATACCATCCTTTTGTGGGCTTTTGATATTTATTCACCTTGTTCTCTTATCAATCACTCTCTTTTCAATTTGGATTTGTATCCATTCCTTTTACAATTAATTTTAATATACATTTACTTATTTCCCGATTCGTATCAATTTATATCATGTATCCTTAGAACTACGTATAAATTCAAATCTATCTATTTTTTCGGGTAAACAAACTCCCAAGTCTCAAATCTTCCTGATGAAACTCAAACAATAATTACTTACACAATCATGTCGAATTCTCATTTTTGGCGAACTTTATTAGCATAACTCCTTCACCAATCCTTATAAGATCACTAATAATGATTTTAACTATATTTGAATTTTTATCACCTTCTACTATGTAAATATTTTTAGAAATTTAATATATACTTTTTAGCTTTGTTACATTTTTGTTATATAGGGTAAAAATTTAAAATAATTTAAAAGGTCAATTATTACTATTAGTATTATTTTTATTTTTTTATCTTTATTTTAAAATAAAGTAAATTTAAAAAAACCGAACAAATTATTTTTTTAAAAATATTTTCGGATGGGAAACAAATAATAGGAAAATTAAAAGTATGGAATAAAAAAGTAAAGGTAAAAGTAGGGAGAAATTATTTTTTAAAAAAAGTAAAAGAAAGTGGAAAATTAAAAAAACTAAAAGTAAAAGAATGTGGAAATTTAAAAAATAAAAAGTAAAAGAAAGTTGTAATTAAAAAATAAAAATAAATGTAGCTGAATTTTTTTTTAAAAAGTAAAAGAAAGTGAAAATTAAAAAAAGAAAGGTAAAATAAGTGGAAAATAAAAAAAAAGTAAAAAAAGTGGAAATTTAAATATAATAAAAGTAAAAAAGTGAGAAATTAAAAAATAAAAGTAAAGCAAAGTGGGGAATTATTTTCTTTTTAAAAAGAAGAAAAATGAAAAGTGGGAATTCTTTTTAATAAAAAAGAAACATAATAAAAAAATCTGAAAAAATTCCGAAATTGTTTTCTATAAATAGAAGAGAAATGTGAGAAGAAAAAAGGAGAGAGATAGAAAAATAGAGGGGAAGGATTTGAGAGAAATATTTTTGCTTCTTCTACGCTAAGAGAATTAATATTCGTGTCATTCTTTCAAAAATACCAGCAGCTTCACCACTCAAAAACCACCCTGAAATCCATAAAAATCCAGCCAAGTACATAACCTCGCTCTCCTGTTTGCGTGAGGTTTAAGAGGTCCTGTTCGAGGTTCATTTTCAGCGAGGTTCTCGTTCATCCGAATCCGGTTCCGTCGAGGCTGTTCGAGCTCCGTTCGACATCCTGTTCTCCTTCGAGTTGTAGCCGACACTTTCCCTCTGTAATTCAAACTTGGAGATTATTTTTATCAATATAGTGAAGAAAGTTTTTCACCTCAAAGGTCTGTTTCTTTTTCATTTCACTAATGTTTATTGCCATGCTCGAGTCATATCTCTTTGAATAGTAATTCTTTGTTGACTTTATTTGGCATGAATTTTTATCATAATATTCTGTGTTTAGTTATTTTATATGATTAGTTGGTGTTTTAATATTCATTATCAGTTGGTTTGATTGTTGAGCATTTTGGGGTTAAAGGTATATTTATTTTTGATTTATATGAATCTAAAGTCATGTGTAGTAATAGGAAGGCACGTATTCTCTGTTTAAATTTGAGATAGAATAATTTGTACATGTTAAAGCAAAGATGTCTTGGTGAGCACATTTTGTATAGTTGGGACATGAGTGTTAATTAGCTCTAAAGGGAGTTGGGCTTGTTTAATGAAGTATGTACTACTGAAAATAGCTAATGGACAATGGACTAATGGAGTAGTAAGGTGAACTAGTAACTCGACCTACGTTTTAGTTGGTTTAAAGGGCCAATTGTACTACGATCAATTTTAATTTATCTAGGCCAAAATAGTTTCTGTCAGGCCCAATTTAGTAAGAGCAAAAGCTGACCCATTTTCTACAATTGATTTCCATAGCTCTTGACCTTACAAAGATCTCAAACTCATAAGAAAAAATAAATTATTAACACGTGCTAGTTGTTTTAGGCGCGATTAATAAATCATCGTGACTATGGGTACGGTTGTCGTGGCATAGTCATGATACGTAAATCCCAACTCGAGTGCACGTTTCACACGACTTAACCACAACTTTAAATAAATTAATAATAAATATATTATAAATTACGGGTGCATTTTATGTGGCGCGATTTGCAATACGTACAAAAACAATGCGTGAGCGACATCGCGACTTGTTCAAATAAATTCCATAAATATTAAAAACGGTAAAAGACAAAATGCACAATAGGTTTAAACCATGTAATAAATCAGATAATTAGGCCAAGTATTAATTGTTAAGTGACCGTACTAAAATCACGGAACTTGGGAGTGCCTCACACCTTCTCCTGGGTTAACAGAATTCCTTACCCGATCTTCTGTGTTCACGGACCATAAATAGAGTTATTCTCCTCGATTTCGGATTTTAAAATAAATCGGTGACTTGGGACACCATAATAATTATCCCAAGTGGCGATTCTGAATTAAATAAATAATCTCATTTCGATTAATGTCACTTTAATTGAAAAAACTCCATATCTCTTGGAAAAAAGAAGGTGTGACAGCTCTGGCGACTCCACTGGGGAACGAACCTAGAATCTCTGGTTCAGAGTTCAGAATTCGAGCTTAGAATAACTGTTATACTTGAGTTTTGTTTATTATCGGATTTTTTACGTGTTTGAGCCTAATGTGTTAAATGCCGCATTTTACTGCTTTGATATTGTGTGTACTGTATATAAACTGTTACGAAAATCCTTCTTCTCTCTTAGTCTTCTAAATCTTCTGGGAAGCGTGCGATTCGCGTGGCTTCTTTTCTGTTAGAGTCATACCCTAATTTTAGAACGAGGATCAGACAAGTTGCAAAGCCAGTGAAGCTTTGGTATTCTCAGTACGCTGCCCCTGCCCCTCCCCCCTCCCCGACTCGAGTTGTCCGCTCGGGTAAGCCAGGTCTAGAACAATACACCCAGAATTTAAACTTAGAATGACATAACCTCATGCCGGATCCCTAGTAGATACGTTTGTCTGCAGCACGCGCATTCGACTTTGGGGGCTCAACATAGGGGTTGAGTCCATCTAGGACACGTGTACCCAAATTAAAAGACCATCCTGATGCAACTTACGTGCTACTTGCGCATCTGTTTGTTTTGGCTTGCATGTTGAATGGCTTCTAGAATAGGGAAAGAAAATCAAAAAAAAGGAAAAAAAAAAGAACAAAAAGAGAAAATCAAAAACAAAAAAAAGAGAGTGAGAAGTAGGTATTTGAAAAATTCCGAAACTCTGTCGAAATTTTGAAAAACAAAAGAAAAGAAAATAAGCTAATATTTTCAAAAGTCATGTTTCCTCTGTTTCGACAAAACTGACCGAACTACGCGGTTTTGATTCTCACCGAATGTGAGATACGTAGGCAAGCCTCATCGGTTCCGGACCTATTTTTCAAAAATCTAAAAATATTTCCTTTAATTCCTTTTTTAGAAGTCTTTCCTTAGAAAATCCCAAATAAGAAATAAAAAAAAATTTAAACCTATTTTTGTTTTGTAGAATTATTTCATTCGAAAAAAGAAAACAAATCAAAATCCAAAAAAAATATTTTCTACCTTTTTTTTAGAAGTCTTTTTCCTAAAAATCAAAAATTCAAAAAATATTTTCTTTCTTCTTTAGAAGTCTTTCTTTCGAAAATTTCAAAAATAATCAAAACCAAAAATTCAAAAATATTTTTTTTCCTCTTTAAAAGCCCGTCATTCTATAATTCCAAAGAACAAAGCGAAATGGAAAAATATATATTCTTTTTCTAAACGTTTTCATGGTCTGAGTGTTTTAAAAAAGTAAAAAAAAGAGTCAGTTTATTTACTCTATTCCTGATTTCCCAAACTACGCAAGATCTGATGCAAGCGACGTCATGATACGTAGGAAATCCCCATCGGATTCGATCATAACCATTAATAAACCAAGTGAAAAAAGAGAAAAAGAAAATGAAAGAAAGGAGTGACAAAAAATAATAAAGAAAAACAAAGAGCGAAAAAACAACAAGAGTGAAAAAAAAGAGAACTCTTTGTCCAATTTGAAAAAGAAAATCGCGGAAAGCTTCTGTCGGTATGCTGTCAAATGGCGCAAGCAAGCCGCCAGGGTAAAGCCTCCAATGGACGAAACAGAAATGGTTATGGTCTTTCTACATGCTCAAAAGACGGACTACTTCTAGAACATGATGTCCGCTATGGGTAATCCATTCGCCGAAACTATCAAAATTGGGGAGATGGTCGAAAATGGTTTAAAAACATGTTGAATCTTGAGTCATGTTGCCTTTAAGGCCACATCACAGACCGTTCAGAATGGTTTGGGGGGCTTGATGAACATAAACAGGAGGGGAGAGGGAGCCATGATGGCTTCGAACTCGAGGTAGGCCAGCAAGTCATTCAACCAATCATATATGCTTCCTAAGGTCCCACAACACTGTTATCCCCATCAAAATGCTCTTTATGCCGTGGCACCGCCTCCCTATACGGTGATGAACACACAACCTTATACGCAGCCACGACATTATACACAAAACCAAGCTCCACCTCCCAGAATTGTACGTCCCCACCAAGCTCCATATAATCCCCAACCAAATATTCCCAATACAATCCTCGCCCAAGAGAGCCCTTCAGAAGGAATCAGTTCATCTCTCTTGGTGAATCATATTCAAGTTTGTTTCAAAAGCTAACCGGGCTAGGTGTGATGCTGCTAGTGGCCCCGAATCGGCCAAACCCTAAGTCCCCCTCGCACCAAGCTGATATTAGATGTGAATACCACTCTGGAGCAGTGGGACATGATACAGAGGACTGTTGGACATTCAAAAGGGCAGTTGAAGACTTGATGATCCAACACTGAAAGCCACAGTAGCCATTGTCGTGGCAGGAGAGAAACCTAAAAATGGGCGCCAAACCTGAAAAGTTCTCTGGTAGATGGTAGTCTCGGTAGCCAGTCTTGCTATCTTTTCTGTTTCCGGATTATTTCAAGGTGTAATCCGGACGTTTTACTTTTATTGTCTTACTTTCTGATGTAAACCCTTTTATCTTTAAAAATTAAAAATAAAAATCAAATCAAATGAAATTAATATTTTATTGTTTAGGAATGTCTCTTTTCTTAATCTTGTCACCTTCCTTATTCTCTTTTCAGTTCTGTTAATACAAATTTTAATAACATGACATACTTGCGGACTTCATGCCCAGATCCTAAAATATTGTTAGACTTCAAAATAATGAATTAAGAAGCTGAATGTGTTGAAGATAAGTCTTGTGAGAAAATAAACAAAGAATTGGAAAATTAGGACTAAGCCAAGTCCGAATGAAATCGGAAGAAGTTGAAATTCCCTCTCTTCGGATCATTTTTGAAGCCGAGATTGAGGATAAAGACTGGGTCAAGAACCGATTGGAACAATTGATACTGATTGATGAAAAATGATTGGCCGCAGATTTTCACGAGCAGTCGTACCAACAAAGAATGGCTCGGGTCTACAACAAGAAAGTGCGGCCCAGGAAATTTGAAATAGGACAACTCATTCTTAGACGTATCCTCCCACCTCATGAAGAAGCTAAAGGAAAATTGTCTCCAAATTTGAAAGGTCCATACATTGTAACGAGTGTGCTGCCAAAAGAGAGCATTGTACCTGGGAAGCATCGAAGGAAATGTCCTTGAAACAACTATCAACGCGGATGCAGTCAAAAGGTACTATGTTTGACCCTCTATGTAGCATTAATGTTCTCTGATTGAGATGACGAAAGCTTTCATTCTCGCTATCCAAACACTATCAACCCTTTGTTAACCCATTTGAGCCGGTTACCTTTCTTTGATTATCCTCTTTAGAACCTGAAGATGTTATTAAAAAAAAGAAACAAGAAAGAAATAAGTGAAGAAAAACAAAAAAAGGAAAAAGAAAAAATAATAAAAAAAGAAACAAATAGAGAAAGAAGAAGAAAAAAAAACAAAACAAAAATTCAAACAAGTTCATGTACCTTAGACTACGTTTGACTTGATTCCGAAATGATATGTAGGCAGCCTCCCTCTGGGGTTCAGTTACACCAAAACAAAAATCCACATTTCCCCAAAAGTAGAAACTAGGGCAAATGTTATAATGGTTTGGCGACGGTTTCGCCTAAAGGTTCCGAAGTTGTAATTCAGTCCAATTTCTTTTACCTAAATTCTTTTCAAGTCCTTCAACCAATCGACAAAGATGTTCAAATTGGAGGGTACAGTTACTTGGATATAAGACGACCAAAATGAGAGAAATGAAATGAGATAGTCTTATTGGTAAAAATCCTCACAGGCACCGTAGGACGTTGGTAAACAGAGAAATTGAAAATAAGAGAGTCTTGTTAGTGAAAACTCGCAAAGAGCACTATAATGCAATGGTGAGAAGAGAAATAAGAGAGGTCAACTGGTGAAAACCCAAAAAGGGTGCCACTGATCGAAAGGAGGATCCTCACAACCAATGGCATTAACACGACCCTTAGCAAGGTTCCTCGGTTTCGAGGTAAAGGTTGTGGTAAATTTCTGAGAGTCGGACGGTTTACGCAGGTCAGGCATCCAGTCCAAAAGACATGTCATATTTATTGAAGTCCGCATGTATTTCAGATAAGTCATTCTTTTCCTTTCCCCAAAAGGGATACCTTCTGTTTCAAACTCATTCTTCATTACCATTGTTTGTTTTTCTTTGAATCCCTTTCGGTCTAACTATGTTCCAAAACTAAGGCAAAGAATGGATGGCAAGACTGATTTACAGAGCTCTCGTTTGATGCAAGCTAATATATAAAAAAGGGCACCCAACCGTCCTGTAAAAGTTTGAAAAGTCAAAGGCTCTTTAGGGCCAGGAATGCAAGTGGTATTCATGAAACAACTAGTGGCAGGTTGAAATCATCATCAAAAGAAGATGGGCCAAGATCAAATGGTTGAAACACTCAAGGCCGCAAAACCAACCACCGTTTAAATTAACAATTGTTCTTTGTTTGAAAAACAGGAAACATGTGCAATCCAAAAGTAACCTTGCAAGAAGCACGTGCATAACTCCAAAAGAACAACTAAAAAAAAATAATAAGAAAAAAGAAACCGCCCGCGAGCTAGAAACAACTTTGTTGCAGTAACAACTCCAAAAGGGAAGTCTTCTTCAAATTCTTTCCCGCATTTACTCATTCTCTAAAAAATAAAAACAAATTTTAAAAAAATATGAAATGAAAAAAAATAATAATTTAAATGATGAAAAAGAAAGAAAAGAAAGAAAGTTCCAAATCATGGTAGTATAGGGCCTCCAATCCCTAGCTGAATTTTTCAACATATGGTCTCCACTCCCTAGTTCATTTTATTTTAGACATAGAGTCTCCACTTCATAGTCTCTTTTCCAACATAGGGTTTCCACTCCCTAGTTGATTTTATTTTAGACATATGATCTCCAATCCCTAGTATCTTTTTCAACATAGGGTCTTCACTCCCTAGTTGATTTTATTTTAGACATAGGGTCTCCACTCCCTAGTTGATTTTATTTTAGACATAGGGTCTCCACTCCCTAGTCGCCTTTCCAAATAGGGTCTCCACTCCGTAGTTGATTTTAGTTTTAGACATAAAGTCTCCACTCCCTAGTTGATATTATTTTAGATATAGGGTCTCTATTCCCTAGTCTCTTTTCCAACATAGGGTCTCCACTCCCTAATTGATTTTATTTTAGACATAGGGGCTCCACTCCCTAGTCTCTTTTCCAACATAGGGTCTCCACTCCCTAGTCTCCTTTCCAACATAGGGTCTCCACTTCCTATTTGATGTTATTTTAGACATAGGGTCTCCACTCCCTAGTCTCCTTTCCAACATATGGTCTCCACTCCCTAGTTGATTTTATTTTAGACATAGGGTCTCCACTCCCTAGTCTTTTTTCCAACATAGGGCCTTCACTCTCTATTTGATTTTTATTTTGAGACATAAGGTCTCCACTCCTTAGTCACCTTTTCCAACATAGGGTCTCCACTCCCTAGTTGATGATATTGTAGACATAGGGTCTCCGCTCCCTAGTCGTCTTTTTCAATATAGGGTCTCCACTCCCTAGTTGATGATATTGTAGACATAGGGTCTCCGCTCCCTAGTCGTCTTTTTCAATATAGGGTCTCCACTCCCTAGTTGATTTTATTTTAGACATAGAGTCTCCACTCCCTAGTCGNCAGTTGATGTTATTTTAGAGATAGAGTCTCCACTCCCTAGTCGCCCTTTCCAACATAGGGTCTCCACTCCCTAGTTGATGATATTGTAGACATAGGGTCTCCGCTCCCTAGTCGTCTTTTTCAATATAGGGTCTCCACTCCCTAGTTGATTTTATTTTAGACATAGAGTCTCCACTCCCTAGTCGTTTTTCCAACATAAGGTCTTCACTCCCTAGTTGATTTTATTTTAGACATAGGGTCTCTACTCCATAGTCTCATTTCCAACATAGGGTCTCTACTCCCTAGTTGATGTTATTTTAGACATAGAGTCTCCACTCCCTAATATTCTTTTCCAACATAGGTTCTCCACTCCCTAATATTCTTTTCCAACATAGGGTCTCCACTCCCTAGTTTATATTATTTTAGACATAGGATCTCCACTCCCTAGTCTTCTTTCCAACATAGGGTCTCCACTACCTAGTTGATTTTATTTCAGACATAGGGTCTCCACTCCCTAGTCTCTTTTCCAACATAGGGTCTCCACTCCCTAGTTTATATTATTTTAGACATAGGATCTCCACTCCCTAGTCTTCATTCCAACATAGGGTCTCCACTACCTAGTTGATTTTATTTCAGACATAGGGTCTCCACTCCCTAGTCTCTTTTCCAACATAGGGTCTCCACTCCCTAGTTTATATTATTTTAGACATAGGATCTCCACTCCCTAGTCTTCATTCCAACATAGGGTCTCCACTACCTAGTTGATTTTATTTCAGACATAGGGTCTCCACTCCCTAGTCTCTTTTCCAACATAGGGTCTCCACTCCCTAGTTTATATTATTTTAGACATAGGATCTCCACTCCCTAGTCTTCATTCCAACATAGGGTCTCCACTACCTAGTTGATTTTATTTCAGACATAGGGTCTCCACTCCCTAGTCTCTTTTCCAACATAGGGTCTCCACTCCCTAGTTTATATTATTTTAGACATAGGATCTCCACTCCCTAGTCTTCATTCCAACATAGGGTCTCCACTACCTAGTTGATTTTATTTCAGACATAGGGTCTCCACTCCCTAGTCTCTTTTCCAACATAGGGTCTCCACTCCCTAGTTGAAGTTATTTTAGACACAGGGTCTCCACTCCCCAGTCTCTTTTCTAACATAGGGTCTCTACTCCTTAGTTGATTCTATTTTAGACATAGGGTCTCCACTCCCTAGTTTCCTTTTCCAACTCTGTTTGACATCCTGTCCGACGTCCGTCGAGGATGTTCGAACTCTGTTCGACGTCCTGTTCTCCTTCGCGTTGTAGCCGGTACTTTCCTTCTATAATTCAAACTTGGAGTTTTATTTTTTATCAATATAGTGAAGAAAGTTTTGTTTTACCTCAAAGGTCCGTTTCTTTTCCATTTCAGTAATGTTTATTGCCATGCTCCAGTCATATCTCTTTTAATTGTAGTTCTTTGTTGACTTTATTTGGCATGAATATTTATCATAATATTCTGTGTTTAGTTATTTTCTATGATTAGTTGGTGTTTTAATTTACATTATCAATTTGTTTGATCGTAGAGCATTTTGGGGTTAAAGGTATATTTATTTTTGATTTATATGAATCTAAACTCGTGTGTGGTAGTAAGAAGGCATGTATTCTCTATTTAAATTTGAGATAGAATAATTTGTATATGTTAAAGCAAATATGTCTTGGTGAGCACATTTTGTATAGTTGGGACATGGGTGTTAATTAGATCTAAAGGGAGTTGGATTTGTTTAATGACGTATGTACTACTGAAAATAACTAATGGACAATGGACTAATGGAGTAGCAAGGTGAACTAGTAACTACGCCTACTTTTTAGTTGGTTTTAAATGGCCAATTGAACTACGATCAATTTTAATTCATCTGGGCCAAAATAGTTTTCGTTAGGCCCAATTTAGTAAGAACAAACGATGACCCATTTTTCACAATTGATTTTCATAGCTCTTGACCTTACAAAGATCTCAAACTCGTAAGGAAAAACAAATTATGAACACGTGCTAGTTTTTTTAGGCGCGATTAATAAATCAACGTGACTATAGGTACGGTTCCCGTTGCATAGTCATGATACGTAAATCTCAACTCAAGTGCGCGTTTCACGCGACTTGACCACGACTTTAAATAAATTAATAATAAACATGTTGTAAATCGCGGGTGCGTTTCACGTGACACGATTTGCAATATGTACAAAAACAACGAGTGCGCGATATCGCGACTTGTTCAAATAAATTCCATAAATATTAAAAGCGGTAAAAGACAAAATGCACAATAGGTTTAAAACATATAATAAATCAGATAATTAGGTCAAGTATTAATTGTTAAGCAACCGTGCTAAAATCACGGAACTCGGGAGTGCCTCACACCTTCTCCCGGGTTAATAGAATTTCTTACCTGGTCTTATATGTTCGCGGACCATAAATAGAGTCAATCTTCTCGATTTGAAATTTTAAAATAAACCGGTGACTTGGGACACCGTAATAATTATCCCAAGTGGCGACTCTGAATTAAATAAATAATCTCATTTCGATTAATGTCACTTTAATTGGAAAAAATTTATATCACTCGGAAAAAAGGAGGTGTGACACACATTGACCTCGTAATGCTAAAAGAAGCCCAAAAACAGAAAATTCAACTACTAAATTATTTTCAGTAGTGTTATTACAATCAAGGTAGGGTTATTTTGATTGAGGGCCAGTTTCTTCTGGTCGAAGTAAAATGAGAACAGGGAAACCGGTAAAGATGAATGTGTGAAGAAATCATTTGAGTGAAATGATCGTTGTTTGAAGTTTTTGTGTTTTCTTTATGTGAATGCACGCCGTGGAGGTAAAATAGTGGGTGAGTAACTGACCTGTAGTCTTCAGGTGGTGTTTTTGAAAGTAGAGAGAATCAAGCGTTATGGTTATTTTAGAGGGATGTGGAACAAAGAAAAATAGAGGTCAAGTTTGAACCCTTTCAAAAAGCTCAGGGGCAAATTTTGACCGTTCACATAGTTTATAGGCAAGTTTGATCCTTGTTTTCCCTGTTAAACGAAACCAATTTGTTTAACCAAAGAATTAGATTCTCAGTCAAAGCCTATTTTTAGAAGTACTTGGGTTACTGATAATCAAGAAATTCAATATTCTCTCAGAAATAAGGAAGAAAATTAGAATAAGAAATGGCAAATTAATCAATATAAAGCACAAGAAAGTAATTATATTCCAATAATAATCAGAGCGTATCTGTACAAGTGACATCTCCTTCCCTTATATAGGACTCTATAAGTACAACGTCTTTTCCCTTTTATGACTGAATCATTATGAGCATTAATGATATTAATGAGACGTTATAATTGGTAATCGTAACTGTTCATGAAGATTATGTAACGTTTGTGATCATTCACACTCATTAATTTACGATTCATGAATCTTCCCTTTTTACCATCTTGATTCATTCTGTCAGTGCCTCTTCATTTAACTATTTAGACTCGAGCAACCATATCCTTTCATCTCGTGGGTGATTTGCTCATATCTGTTACGACTCGTGTCTCTTTTAATGCATCTCTCCAGCTATCATTTTTTAGTGATCCACGTGTCTTGCCATATCAGCCACATATTTAATTTTACATGTAATATTTATTTTTACCAATACAGATAGTCCCCCCACTTACCAATTATTGAGCAATTGAATATTTGGGAAGTGGATCACATTTATGGCGGGAATTGTTTGCCGCCGTTTCTCATGTATCATTGTGTCTTCTTCAGAACCAACACATCATATGTCACTTCCATTTAATACATGTGACACATGGCATTCATTAATTGGCTCTGCAACTCTTCAACGGGTTTTAGGGCTTTTTTGCGGCTGCGTTAGTCACGAAGTGACTGTTTCATTATGACGTTTCCATCATGACCCCCTTTACATGACGGTTGCTTCTTCGCATAAATACCTCATTTGCCTTTGTTTTTTACGAAAAACTTTCTACAGTGTTCTTCATTCATAATAGTTCTTGTTCATCAGTACATATTACCTTCTTATACAACTATGTCTTCTCCAAATCCTGATCCTCGTAAAGTAGTTATAGTAGATGAGCTCCCCCCTTCATCTTCTCCTATCAGAAGTAGAAGAGGTGGCAGGTTACGTAGTTTAGGGTCTGTATCTATCCGTGGTTCTTCTTCTCAACCTAGTATTACTACCCCTTCGTCTTCTAGAACTATGACTTCTTCTTCTCATAGATCTTCTACTAGAAATATGGATTCTAGTGAACCACTTCGTGAACCCACTGTTGATTAGATTTTTCCGCTGAACTTTCCTTCTTTACTGATAGAGAATCGATTAGAAATCAAGTATCTTCCATGACTTCTCATGATCGTGCTGATGTTTACCCTTCCCAGATTACTGAGGGCTTGATTTCTCTTGTGCGAAGAGAATGTCATTGGAAATTCGATTTCCCCATTTTAGTCCCTAATGCAAATCAAAGGATCACTTCATACAAAGTTGGTTAATCTTTTGTCTATACATATCCCTTTACATTAGGCTTCAGACCACCTATCGACCCAGTTATTATAGAATTTTGTTATTGTTTTAACGTTTGCTTAGGACATATTGACCCTATTGTATGGAGAGTTATGGCATGCTTGAGATACTTATCAAACTTGGCCTCTTTACCCTTTACCTTCTATCATTTGATTCATATTTATTCCCCCAAGTTATTTCATTTTGGAGTTTTCACTCTCGTGGCCAGGAGTAAGAGGGTTTTAGTGAGCCTTGAAGATGACAAGGATCGGGGTTGGTATGCCCGATTCGTTGCTGCTCCCACAAATGGGTTAGTGGGTGAAGAGAACATGCCTTTTCCAGAAAAGTGAAACTTTGCACATAAGTTTCTTTTCAGATTTTTTCCTTCTCTTCTTTTTTTGTGAAGAACCTGCAATCTCGTGACTGTTTTTCTCTTCTCTTTTTCAGCAACCATGGAAGCTGTTGAGGATATTCCAAACTTCTGTGGTTGGGTAGAAACATTGTTAACTGTTGCTCTTATGGAAGAAAGGTCCTGGAAGTACCTTTCTAAAGGTTTGGTTGGAAAGTGAAAACTCATGGTATCTTTCTCTTCTACTTTCTACCTTACTTCCATACTTAAAAATTTACTAACTCCTCTCTTTACTAGGATTTCCCATTCGAGATGTGAGTGCCGTATCTATTCCTGCTCTGAGACTCTCTCTGTCGATGGCATAAGAGATGATCTTGAGTTCCTCATAAAAAAGAAAAGCTGATAGAGCACACAGTTTCGAGGGTGAAGAGGAACGGGATAAAGGCTCGTTAGTTCGTAAGCCTCGAGCTAGGAGACGTGTCATTTCGGATGGCGAAGCTACTCCTTCTCCCAGTTCTGTTCCCATGCACGAGCCCGAAGGTGCTATTTTAGTGAGTTTTGATGAAGAGATGCCTGGCGCACCCCGTGACTCTACAGAACTGCTCTTTTCTCGTGGGTTTGCTAATGAAGACTTCGGCTTTGTTTCTGAGGAAACGCCTCTTGCCTCTTTTTCTGTATCTGTTCCAGTTGATCCTCAGTTCCCCGCACCTGTTGATGCTACCACTACTCCGCTCGTGGCTATTTTGACTCCCTCAACTGCTCCTACTGTTACAACTTCTCATGTTGAAGTTGGTTCTTCCAGTAACAGTAGGGTAATGAAAAGAGTTACCATCGAGGTTCCTGAGGATGGTAATCTTCTGAAGAAATCTGGCCAAGCTGATGTATGGCTAAAACCATTGATTGGCCCAGTTGAAAAGTCCAAATTGGAAAGCCACAATTCTTTAACGTGGATGGATGGTATTGTACATTCATCTTTAAAAGTATAAGCTTTAGCTTTTTATTTTGCATGTGATTTCCTTTTCATATATATTTGATAATCACATTTTCCTTTTCATTGTGTAGATCAACTTAATTGGAATGGAGATGATGAAGATGATCGTCCATACTGAGCAGTTAATGAACGACTATCGCACCGAAGCGGACAATTGGAAGGAATAGTTCGAAGGTCTTCAACTTGAGAAAGAAGTCTTAGAGGAACAAAAAATGTACCTTGGAGCAGCAGGTGAAGGTAATGGCAACAGAGTTGGCAGTTGATAAAGTCTCATCCAGTCAAGCGGGCAAAGATAAAGACCTTCTCGAGTCTTTATTTGCTGAGCAGCTTTCGAAAGCCACTGAAGCAATTAGGGGTTTGAAGGAACTGCTAAACCAAAAAAGAAGTTTACGCCAGGGAGCTTGTTCAAACGCTCACCCAAACTCAAGAAGATCTTCGTGCGTCTTCTAACCAAGTTCAGTTCTTAGAGAGGTCTCTTGCCCCCTTACATGCTTTTTATGATACTGCTTTGAATGAGAAGGATGAGCTAAGAACTGAGATTGAGCAGTGGGAAAGGGATTATGAAGCCCTTGAAGACAAGGCTACTGTTGATGTTGGTTGGGCTTTCTTGAATACGCGTCTCGAAACTTTAATGGAGGCAAGCCTAGAAGGCTTTGACTTAGCTGCTGAAATTGCAAAAACTAAAGAAACTATTGAGAAAACTCAACAGAGTCAAAGCTTTTCTTCACCTGAGGTCGGCATTCCTGAGGGTGATCAACTTACTCCTGGTGAAGCTATTGTTCAACCCTCCTCTGCTCAAGTCGTTCCCTCTGCTGCTGATGATGCCAACTTGAATCCTTATGATAATACTGGTTCAGATCCTTTCCCACAGTAAAAGTTTGATTGAAAAGTTTGAAGTGTTGTTTTGTTTTTTTATTTTTAGTGGAAGTTTACCCCTGGTCCGTTTTGGGGTTTTCTATAAAATAATTCGGTTGGAACTAAGTTTATATTTAGTTTTAACCAAGTTATTATAATATTACTTTTCGAGTTTTTGTTCAACTCTTATAATATTTTATTTTGAGTTTCTGTACTACTCTCTTATTATGCATTTAAAAATGCTTCAATACTCCATGACTTTTTGAACATGCACGAATTATAAAAGAGGGCCCTTTTATAAACGACACTTAATGAAGAAGACGTCTCAACTTTATATTGGTGTAGACACACGAAAGAAGGAATAGGAACACACATATTTCTTTGAATAATTTGAGGAAGTTTTGTATTGTTTGAACTTCCAAACTGTATAATACTTTACACGTATTCAAGTATCATCTAGAACTCTTTTGTAACTATTTTTCTTATAAAAGATTTTACAAAATTCAAGGGTATATCTTGCAACCCATGACTAAATATTGCCTTTAACCTACATATTCGTAAGATTTTGTAATTTACATCCACGAGTGTATTTGTCATCATAGGTTTTTTGAATCAGGCTTGTGTTTTTGCTCTTAACCTTCGATTTGTTGGGTAGATTGCCTCAGGCTTGACTCGAATTCTGACTTTTCCAGTCTTCTTTGCCTTTCATATATATAGTCCCCCAAGTGTTAGAGCTTTGAAGTATGAAATCTCGAGCACTTGATTATTCCTTCCATGTGGTCCATTTCCTGAAAAGGAAAAATATACGGGACTCGGAGGTGTATATATTTTAGATGATAATTGCTTAACACTTTTTATTTCCATCAGAAAGGTTAAAACCTTATACCGGGAATAATGTTGCTTCCGCGTGTCTTTCAGGTCTAATATCATCATTTGGTGTGGACTAGCTTTTTGCCTATCATCTAAAATTATTAGTATAATTTTAACTGTACAAAATAAAAATCGTAATTGAACGATACCTGACCGTGGGTATTTCTTTTTCTCAGAAATAGTATTTCTTTAAATAAATATCATTCCAACTCGAGGGTAAAACCTTGCCATCCATGATTTCTAACTCGTAAGCACCTTTTCCAGCGATACCTCGAACTTTATAGGGTCCTTCCCAATTTGGATTTAACTTTTCTACTCCGGTTGTTTTCATTGATTGGAAAACCTTTTTAAGAACGAAGTCCCCAATTTTGAAGTAACTGAGGTAAGCCTTTCTGTTGTAGTATCGTTCTATGATTTTCTTTTGTACTGCCATTCGTATTAAAGTTTCTTCTCTTCTTTGTTCGAGTAAGTCCAAGTTTGTTCTTAATTCCTCATTGTTCGACTCTTCTGTTGCCTATGTGAATCTCGTGCTTGGTTCTCCTATTTCAACTGGAATTAAAGCTTCTGAACTGTACACAAGCGAAAATGGAGTTTCTCCCATGACTGTTTTTGTTGTGGTTCTATAAGCCCATAACACTCCTGGTAATTCTTCAGGCCAATTCCCTTTTAATTTTTCTAGTCTCTTCTTCAAATTATTGATGACAATCTTATTCGTTGACTCATCTTGTCTATTTGCTACGGGATGGTAAGGTGAAGAGGTTATTCGTTTGATTTTCCAACTTTGAAAGAACTCCATGATTTTCGAGCCTATAAATTGTGGGCCATTATCAAATACAATTTCTTTTGGAACTCCAAACTGGCATATAATATTTCGCCAAATGAAGTCTTTCACCTCCTTTTCTCGTACCTGTTTGAAAGCTCCCGCCTCTACCCATTTTGAAAAGTAATTTGTTAACACTAATAAGAACCGTACCTTTCCTTTAGCTTGTGGTAAAGACCCTACTATATCCATTCCCTATTTCATAAATGGCCATGGGGAAATAACTGTATGTAATTGATGCATATCGTTGACACTTATCACATTTGGCTACAAAAATTTCTGCATCTTCTTCCATTTTAAGCCAGTAGTATCCTGCCCTGATTAGTGTTTTAACTAAAGATCTTCCACCTGCGTGATTCCCGCAATGTCCTTACTGTACTTCCTCATCACATACTCCATTTGATTGGGTCCAAGGCACCTTGCTAAAGCACCGCCAAACATTTTTTGATATAAATTATCTCGAATTAGGCAGTAACGAGCAGCTTTTTTTCGAAGCACTTAAGCTTCTTTCTTGCCTTCAGGTACGATCCCGTGCTGCAAAAAATTAATAATCTCGTTTCTCCAATCCCAGGTTAAATTATTAAAGCTTACCTCATGTTTATCCCGGTCAAGTGCTGAATGAAATAAATATGTTACAATAGCATTTTCTTCACTCGTTACTTCTGCAACTGAAGCAAGGTTAGCCAACGCGTCTGCTTCTGCGTTTTCTTCCCTGGGTATTTGCACGATCTTAAATGATTGGAATTGCCTGACCAGTTCTCTTGCCTTTTTCAAGTATTATTGCATTCGTGCCTCTCTAGTAGTGTAGGTCCCCTGCATCTAATTGACTACCAGTTGAGAGTCACTTTTAATCATGATTTACTCTATGGAGAGTTCTCATGCTAGTTCCAAACCTAGAATTACAGTTTCATACTCTGCTTCATTGTTAGTAATAGGGTAACATTTAATTGCTTGTCTTATACTTTCACCTGAGGGTGGGATTAAGAAAATACCTAAACCGGCTCCAGTAAAAATTTGTAATTCCTTTTCTACTTCAGGAATTATTTTTGTATTAAAATATGCGACGAAATCTGCTAAAACTTGAGACTTTATTGCTGTTCTAGGTTGATAAATAATGTCATATTCACTTAGTTCTATTGCCCACTTGGATAGTCTGCCTGACAATTCTTGTTTATGCAAAATATTTCTTAATGGATATACAATTACTACGGAGATAGGATGGCATTGAAAATATAGTCTCAATTTCCTAGCTGCCATGACTAATGCTAAAGCTAGTTTCTCTAGATGAGGATATCTAGTTTCAGCATCTAATAAAGATTTACTAACATAATAAATAGGAGATTGTTTACCTTTGTCCTCCCTTACTAAAACTGCACTTACANTTAATGGATATACAATTACTACGGAGATAGGATGGCATTGAAAATATAGTCTCAATTTCCTAGCTGCCATGACTAATGCTAAAGCTAGTTTCTCTAGATGAGGATATCTAGTTTCAGCATCTAATAAAGATTTACTAACATAATAAATAGGAGATTGTTTACCTTTGTCTTCCCTTACTAAAACTGCACTTACAACTACTTTTGCAACTGCAAGATATACAAATAGTCTTTCTCCATCCCTTGGTTTAGACAGCAGGGGAGGATTTGTTAAGTATGCCTTCAAATCTTTGAGGACTTGTCGGCATTCCTCAGTCCATGCAAACTGATTTTGCTTCTTCAATACTGAAAAGAATTTAACGCTTTTCTCTGAAGATCTTGAAATGAATCTTCTCAAAGCTGCAATCCTACCTGTCAATCTTTGTACCCCTTTTTTGCTTGTGAGTATATCAGGTATTTCTTCAATAGCTTTAATCTGTGCAGGATTTACTTCAATTCCTCTATTAGATATGAGAAAGCCTAGAAACTTACTTGAAGCTACGCCAAAAGCGCTCTTTTCCGGGTTCGATTTTATATTATATCTGCGGAGGATCTCGAAGGTAGTTGAAAGATGTTGAAAATGATCTTCTGCTTGTGTAGATTTGACCAACGTATCATCAATGTATACTTCCATCGTCTTCCCCAGGTGTTCTTGAAACATCTTGGTCACCAACCTCTGATACGTGGCGCCAATATTTTTCAAGCCAAAAGGCATGACTTTGTAACAATAAATCCCCCTGTTTGTAATAAATGAAGTTTTTTCTTCGTCTAAGGGGTTCATTTTTATTTGATTATAACCAGAATACGCATCTAGAAAGCTTAATAATTTGTGGCATATGGTAGCATCAATCAATTGATCTATATGCGGTAAAGGGAATGAATCCTTCGGGCATGCTTTATTTAAGTCAGTGTAATCTACACAAACTCTCCATTTACCATTTTTTTCGGAACTACCACAGTATTAGCTAACCAATTAGGATATTGTACCTCGCGTATTGAACCGATCTTTAAGAGTTTTTGTACTTTTTCATCGATTACTTGATTTTTGAATAATCCTTGCTTCCTCTTCTTTTGTTTGACAATTATGAATGATGGATCTTCATTTAATTTATGAGTCATCACCTCCGGAGGTATACCTGTCATATCTGAATGGGACCATGTAAAACAATCCGCGTTAGCTTTTAAATATTCAATTAACTTACCTTTCCTTTCTGGGTTTAACCTTGCTCCGATATGAATTCTTCGATCTGGCTCTTGAATTACATTTGGTCTGGAGTCCACGCCTGTTTGTTTTGATACAATTTCTATTGAAATTTGATTTACCGTATTTTTCTCACTTGCACCTGCATCCTTTTGACTTGCACTCGTATCTTTTTGACTTCCATTCGTATCTTTTTGACTTGGCTGTATCACCGAAATGATGCTCCTTGAAGTTTGTTGATCTCCTCGAATCTGTTGAATTTCCCATTTCGAAGGGAATTTGATAACCTGATGTAATGTGGATGGCACAACATCCATATCATGAATCCACGGCCTCCCAAGAATCACATTATAGGCCATATCTGTGTCTATCACTTGAAATTTTGTTTCTTTGATGACCCCTTATGCATATCTGCTTAGTTCAATCTCGCCCTTTGTAATAACGGTTGAGTTATCAAACCTAGATAAGGAACGCGCTTTTGGAACTACACGATCGCCCATCAGCATTTCGTTCACTACTCGTAATAGAATGATATTCACAGAGCTACCTAGGTCAATCAAAATTCGTTTTACATTAGTATCATGTATAAGTAGAGATATTACCAGTGCATTGTTTTGAGGAATTATTAATCCATCATCATCTGCATCATCAAAGGTTATGTTGCCATCTTCCAGAGTTTGGCGAGGTCTCTTCCCGTGAGTTATTATGAACTTTGTTGTTTTTCTCGCGGCTGTATAGGTTACGTCGTTGACTTCTTCTCCGTCATTTATCACATTTACTGTTCTCTTTAGAGACGGAGGTTTTGGGGGCTCTTGCCTATTTTTCATGTAAGCTTGTTTGCCTTTTAGTCCTGCTTCAATAAATGTTCCACCTTACCTTATAATAATCTGTAGTATGATGTTCTATGGCCGTGATCATTATGGAACTCGCACCAAAAGTCTGGGTTTCTTCTATTTGGATTTGATCTCATCTCTTTAGGCCATCGTACCTTATCCCCCATGCTTCTTAAAATAGCGACCAACTCGGAGGTACTCACGTTAAAATTGTAGTCCCCAATCCTTGCATTTGTATTAGCATCTCTGTTACGTTCACCTCAATCTTGAATCTCGACAATGACGAACCTGAATCTCTATTTGCGAACCTATGATCAGCCCGCACGTTTTCGAATTTGGAACGAGCTTCTCGCCCCGAAAGTCCCATATAAGGCTCGTACCTATTCTTTTCGGACCTCTTCTCAGATTCTAACCGCCTCGAACCTATTTTTTCTTCAACCCTTGATTGAGCTACGATATCTTCTTTGATCCGTAACTTAGTACTGTACCTATTATAGACATCATTCCATGTCGTGGCAGGGAATTCTCGTAGGCTCTCTTTAAGCCTCATAGTAGCTTCTGAACTTTTCTCATTTAAATTGCTTGCAAATGCCATAGCTGCCCAATTGTCAGGTACTCTTGGTAGCAGCATTCTTTCACGTTGGAATCTGTCTACGAATTCTCGAAGCAATTCTGTATCTCCTTGCTTTACTTTGAATATATCCTCCATTCTCTTTTCAACTTTTTGTGCACCCCAGTGTGCTTTTATAAATAGATCAGCAAGCTCAGCAAAAGAGTCAATAGAATTTTCAGGTAAAAGAGAGTACCATGTTAACGCTCCTTTGGTAAGTGTTTTCCCAAACTTTTTGACCAGCAGAGATTCAATCTCCTGCTTGGTTAAATCATTGCCTTTTACTCCCGTGGTGAATGTAGTAACGTGGTCACGTGGATCGGTCGTTCCATCGTATTTCGGGATGTCAGGCATTTTAAACTTTTTGGGAATTGGTAATCGAGCTGCACTTGGTTTCCATGGTGGTTGTGAATATTTGTCGATATCAACTCCTTTGATCACAGGTGGTATGCCGGGTATTTGCTCAATACGATCATTTTGTTCTTTCACATGTTTCCGCAAGGTTAGTATTAAAGTTTGTAAATCAAAATTATTAGGTGTACCTGGTCTCCCATCACGTAACCCATTGGGAGTTCCTCCGCTTCCAGAATTAGCCAACCCTGATCGTGGAATTTTTACAGTTGTAGTATTGTTTGGTGGAGGTGTGAGTGGCACAGCTGGTAGTCCCCTCACGAAAGCCTGGAGAGCATCATTCATGTACTCAGCAATTAACTGCTTCACAGCATCCTGCTCGACAGTTTATTCATTTCCATGTTGTTCATTATTATGAGTAGTGGATCTTTCTGGTGATGCTTCTCTTGAATTACGTGGGGTTCCTTGAGGTGACGGAACTGGAGTTCCTTCCACATGTTGGTTGTTATCATTGACATTCGATATGATTCAGTTGAGAGAGAGTGATTTGGAAAGTAAGAGAAGATTATCAGAATTCCCGGTAACAGAACCAATTTGTTTAACCAAATTATTAGATTCTTAGTCAAAGCCTATTTTTAGAAGTACTCGGGTTACTGATAATCAAGAAATTCAATATTCTCTCAGAAATAAGAAAGAAAATTAGAATAAGAAATGACAAAGTAATCAATAGAAAGCACAAGAAAGTAATTATATTCCAATAATAATCAGAGCGTGTCTGTACAAGTGACATCTCCTTCCCTTATATAGGAGTCTATAAGTACAACGTCTTTTCCCTTTTATGACCGAATCATTATGAGCATTAATGATATTAATGAGACGTTATAATTGGTAATCGTAACTGTGCATGAAGATTCTGTAACGTTTGTGATCATTCACGCACATTAATTGACGATTCATGAATCTTTCCTTTTTACTGTCTTGATTCATTCCGCCGGTGCCTCTTCATTTAACTATTTGGACTCGAGCGACCATATCCTTTCATCTCGTGGGTGATTTGCTCGTATCTGTTAGGGCTCGTGTTTCTTTTAATGCATCTCTTCAGCTGTCGCTTTTTTAGTGATCCACGTGTCTTGTCATATCAGCCGCATATTTAATTCCACGTGCAATATTTATTTTTACCAATACACTGAGTTGTAAATATTTTTATTAGAGACAAAGCTTTTTATGTTAGTGATAAATCTGATCTCAATTATAAATGGATGATAAATTTTGATCATTTCACATAGTTCAGGAATATATTTGGACATTTTCCCTAATTTCATCCATAATATAGAGTAGGTAGTTTCTTTGATTTGATTGATTGGACATTTGGGCTAATTTTGCAGTTAATGAAGGAATATTTTGGCTCCCCTCTGACAACTTATCAACTCAATTAATTGGCACTACATTTACGACCGTTTTCGGAATGATTTCGTAGGCTTTCGTGTACCCTGAAGATAATTTTCTTTAAGGAATTTAACCAAATTCCATCTTTTAAGACAGTGTTAAATCCGTGTGCCAAAGTCAAGTTTAAAATTTCTTATGTACTATCATTTCTATATATATCAATGCCATCAGCACTGAACATGGAATGGCTTTTTGACACGTCGACGAAAAAACGCGTAAACCTTTAGGTCTATGCTAAGGCACTACACGTGGAGAAAGAAAAGAGCTAAAGCACTGTACACGACTTACTTCTTTCCTTCTTGACTTTGGACATAAATTAACCGTCTTGATTCGTAAAATAGATTAATAATATTCTTTGAACATAGTAATCAACGTTACAACAAGTGTTGTGCTTCAAAATACAACTCTCCCCATTCCACTTTAATTAACTTTTAGCCATTTTTATACATTTTAAAAAAAATCACTTTTAACATTAATTAACAATAAAATTGACCATATTAATCTTAAATTATTTATTAAAAATATAACAAATACTCCTAGATTCTTTATTTCAAGGACAATTTTAAAGATATCTGAAAAATCAAATAATATGAATTACAAAAAAATGATAAAAAAATCACTTAAACTAGACCGGAGGGAGTAATCTATTACGTATTAAATCACTTAAAATTCAATTTACATAGAGTTTAAGTTCTAAGGGACGATATAAAATATTTATACCAATAAAAGTCCTTAAAAAAATACTTGCAGTATACTATATTTAAGAAACATGAATAATAACATATCATAACAAGTTAAATTATATTATTTGTGTAATTATATATACCAATACTATAATTTTTTTATAATATTATCAATATAGTTAAGCATACGATAGTAACTTTTTATAATATTATTTTTTATTAATTAATGTTTGTGATATAAATTTTTTTATCAATAATTTTCTTATAAATAATTTTTTTTTATCGTCAATGCACGTAACTCGTACGTTATAAATAAATATCCCGATAAATATCTATTTAAAATAGTTGACAGCTAGAGAAAACAAGCGACCTGTCAAAAATGATCAAATTACATGGAGTGTGTAAAAGAGATCAATCTCACAATATTTTCCAAAGTGCAATTTTGAAGGCAAAAACTCAGGATTTTTGTTCAAAGGTCTTCAATTGACTATTTTTCTGGTTTTCTTCAACTCCACTAGGTGTGAACTAGTGTACAGATCTAATTCGAGTATTTATAGTATAATATTTGCATAGAGCATAAAGATCCGTTCCAGTCCTTAAATCTAGGATATACTATTAAAAAGGTACTGCTCCCCTCGTTCTCTTACCAATCAGCTCTGCTTTTGTGCACTTTCTTATATAAATAAAAAACTTTCTTGGATCAATCTCCTCATTCCTTTACTCTTCTTACAAGCGAGATTGGATCATATTCTCACTTCTTTTCTTGACCGACGCTTCGATTTAACATTCGTGGGTGTAAGTAAGATTTCAGATCTCTTTATTCTCTAAACATTCTGTTCTTATACTTGTTTTTTCTGACTTCAGTTTTAGCAAAGCTTTTATCTTTGTCAACTTCTGGTTTGTGTTCAGGTAATTTGGGATCCGGGCATAGTTATGTTTTGTGTGAGTTCAACTTTGTTTTGCTTTTTTGAGTAAAGAGATTTCATATAGTTGACCCCCACTAATTTAAGAATTGAGACATATTTGATCAATTGGCTTGTATATTTCATTTTTCTATTGCTTTTTGAGTAAAGAACTTGTCTTTTAGTACCCTTTTGTGGGTTTAGTGTGATAATGTGTTCTGTATTGTGTGGAGACAT
Source organism: Nicotiana otophora (assembly GCA_000715115.1). Classification (NCBI taxonomy): domain Eukaryota; kingdom Viridiplantae; phylum Streptophyta; class Magnoliopsida; order Solanales; family Solanaceae; genus Nicotiana; species Nicotiana otophora. The sequence goes on from AWOL01S0001005.1 coordinate 95,493, forward strand.
ATTTGATTGATTGGTTTGTGTTCAACTTTGTGTTGCTTTTTGAGTAAAGACTTTGTATTTTGCTAACTGTTGTGGGTTTTGTGTTATGATGTGAACTGTATTATGGAGTGGTGTAATGTTGGGTTTTGATCTTTGAATAAGCAGGTGAAAAATGGCTCAGATTCTGCTTCATGGAACTCTCCATGTCACTATCTACGAGGTCGATAATCTGCAAAAAGAGGGAGGTGGCCACTTTTTCAGCAAGGTATACATATGATCTATCTGTTCTTAATCAACTTGGATCGCAATGCCGTCTTATTTAATTTCAATTTTTGTTTCCCTTACGCTTTGCCTAAATTAAGTACGAGGTATGAAAGACTGGATCAGTTGTTCCAAAATTAGTACTTTTTTGAATGGCTACCACTATTAAACAGTGTTATTAAAAGCCAATGCCATCACGATGCAAAGCAAGGGGTTGGGTAAATATCAACATTTTTGTAAATTAGATGCTAAAATTAGTATTATAATTGCAATTTGGTTGTTATAGCATCAAGTTAGTGTATGTCTGGTAATTTTTATATTTGTCATAACATGTGTGCTTCAGTTCTCACTTTTCGCTTCAAGCCCCCACGAACCTTGTCTCTTTTTTTCTCCCCTTATCGCTTTAAAAAAATGTTGCTCTTAGACCCCTCGTGCAATGAGCTGATTATAAGTTATGGCTATACCATGAAGCTTACAAAGAGTGTAACCTTTCCTAGCTGCTAAGTTATAGTGAGATTTTTACACTAGTTCTGGACTTAAGTATGTGATTACACCTAACCTAAGCCATTTCTTAGAACACCATAAAGCCGTATAGGATTATGAGACACAGCCAGTTGGATCATATAAAGGAGTCCATGATTCACATATATGGTTAAGTTAATTTTAGCATTTTGGCGACTTCCTGAGGTTAAGTAGAAGGTAATTATTGGTTACATCTATCTGCTAAAAAGGATTTTATTGATTCTCTACTTCTCTTTCAAGTATCATCATACAGAGTGTATACTTTGTGGTGAATCTAATTCTTTAAATTCCTCAAAGTCAATAGCACACAAACATAGGCTTGTGGAATATGAGCAGGCATAGTTTCATGATACAGAATTAGAGACAGAATAAGGAAAAACCTACTGTTAAAGCTGCTGGAGAAATTTACCCATACCCTATCTTCTTCAGAAAAACCTTTACCCAGTAATACACATAATGGATTTCTTTAGCTAATTGGTTCCCTTTGTCCATCCTTTCTCCTCTCTTTAATCTATATTATGATGAATATAGAGATATGAGCTTTAGGAAAGTACTTAATCTCAATCATTCTACTGGTTGGCAAAGTAAAGTTGTTGTAAAAGGGTCCATCTCAGTGTTATCAAAGGCGCGCTTAAGCCCTGAAGTGAGGTTCAAAACATGTTGAGCGCTTCGCTTCGCTTAGTGGACGCTTTAGTATTGTCATCAAGGCTCTAAGGCGTAATTTTCCTTGCCAATGGGCGTAATCCTAAAGAAGCGACACTAAACAATTGATATTTCACTTTGTCGTAAATTTTCTTCAGTTTCTTTGTCCATATATTTGGCAATCATGCTTATAGATATTAGTCTTGAACAACACATACATATTTGTAGTTTTTCTCCATTTGCACTTTTCTTCATTAAAGCCCACGCTTTATTTGCGCTTTGCGGTTAAAGCCCCAACAGACCTTAGAGCTTTTTTGCGCTTTTCGCTTTTGATAACACTGCGCCCATCTGGAGATTATATGTTTGTATTGCAGATAAAACCTGCGATTTAAGTAGGAGCAGGCTAGAGGGGTGGGCCCTTACACTACACTCTAGTTCAGTGTTATAGTCCAGCATTTTGGGCACCTGATATTTTCAGCTAAAAATATGTTTTGAATCTTTTTCGTTAACATCAAATGATCTTTGGTGATATAAATCTCTTTAATCCTCTGACTATAGAGTATATGATTTGTATGCATTATCAATAAAACATAGCCAGCTTTCTCATTTAATGTAGTTAGATGTTTAAGAGCTTTACTAGACATTTTTCTTGATTTAAAGATTTTTCGGAATTCTAATCCTGATTTGGCTAGAATAGAGTCCTTCCTGAGGAAATGATTGCCCCTTTTATGACAATTTTTGAATCCTCATTGCAGATAAAGGAACATGTTGAGGAGACAATTGGTTTTGGGAAAGGAACTCCTGAAATTTATGCTACAGTTGATTTGGAAAAGGCTAGGGTTGGAAGAACCAGAAAGATTAAAAATGAACCAAACAATCCAAGGTGGTATGAGTCTTTTCACATTTACTGTGCACATATGGCTTCAAATGTTATATTCACTGTCAAAGATGACAATCCCATTGGTGCAACCTTAATTGGAAGAGCTTATGTACCAGTTGAAGAACTTTTGGAAGGGGAAGAGATTGATAAATGGGTTGAGATACTGGATAGAGAAATGAACCCTATAGCAGAAGGTTCCAAAATCCACGTGAAGCTACAGTTTTTTGATGTTAGTCGAGATCCTAACTGGGAACGTGGAATTAGAAGTTCTAAATATCCTGGTGTCCCTTACACTTTCTTTGCACAAAGAACAGGATGTCGGGTTTCCTTGTATCAAGATGCGCATGTGCCAGACAATTTTATTCCTAAAATCCCTCTCTCTGGGGGAAAGTATTATGAGCCCCACAGATGTTGGGAAGATATCTTTGATGCTATTACTAATGCAAAGCACTTGATATATATTACTGGCTGGTCAGTGTATACTGAAATTACCTTGGTGAGGGACTCGAGGAGGCAAAAGCCCGGAGGTGACATTACACTTGGGGAGCTGCTCAAGAAGAAGGCAAGTGAAGGTGTTAAAGTTCTTATGCTTGTTTGGGATGATAGGACGTCCGTGGGTTTGCTGAAGAAGGACGGTTTGATGGCCACTCATGACCAAGAAACTGAACAGTTCTTTCAAGGTACCGAGGTGAACTGTGTCCTCTGCCCTAGGAATCCTGATGACGGCGGAAGCATTGTTCAAAGTCTACAAATTGGTACCATGTTTACGCATCACCAGAAAATCGTGGTAGTGGACAGTGAGCTGCCCAGTGGAGAGTCAGAAAAGAGAAGGATTCTGAGCTTTGTGGGTGGTATTGATCTTTGCGATGGGAGATATGATACACCTTTCCATTCACTTTTTAGGACATTGGACACTGCACACCATGATGATTTCCACCAACCTAATTTTCCTGATGGAGCAATTACCAAAGGTGGACCAAGGGAGCCCTGGCATGACATTCACTCTCGGCTTGAAGGTCCAATTGCTTGGGATGTTCTGTTTAATTTTGAACAGAGGTGGAGAAAGCAGGGTGGAAAGGATGTTCTTGTCAACTTCAGAGAGCTTGATGATATTATAATTCCCCCATCTCCGGTGATGTACCTTGATGATTCTGAAACATGGAATGTTCAGTTATTCAGATCTATTGACGAGGGAGCTGCTTTTGGCTTTCCTGAGACGCCTGAAGATGCAGCAAAAGCTGGTCTTGTCAGTGGGAAGGATAACATAATTGATAGAAGCATCCAAGATGCTTATATTCATGCTATTCGTCGAGCAAAGAATTTTATTTACATTGAAAACCAGTATTTTCTTGGAAGCAGTTATGACTGGCAGAGTGATGATATCAAGGTAGAGGACATAGGTGCTTTGCATGTCATTCCAAAGGAACTTGCTTTGAAGATTGTCAGTAAGATTGAAGCTGGGGAAAGGTTTACTGTTTATGTTGTGGTCCCAATGTGGCCAGAAGGAATCCCCGAAAGCGCTTCAGTACAAGCAATATTAGATTGGCAGAGGAGAACGATGGAGATGATGTATAAGCACATTGTTCAGGCCTTGAATGCTAAAGGAATAGAGGAGGATCCCAGGAATTATTTGACATTTTTCTGCATTGGTAACCGGGAGGTGAAGAAGAGTGGAGAATATGAACCTTCTGAGACCCCAGAGCCTGATTCTGACTACATGCGAGCTCAGGAGGCTCGACGCTTCATGATCTATGTCCATTCCAAGATGATGATTGGTGAGTAATGGTTTGCAATTTTAGTTGTATCTTATTATTTGAAAATAATAGTACTAACTTTATTTCTGAACAGTTGATGACGAGTACATCATAGTTGGATCGGCCAATATAAACCAGAGATCGATGGATGGTGCTAGAGATTCTGAAATAGCCATGGGAGCGTACCAGCCTCATCATTTGGCTACAAGGGAACCAGCTAGGGGTCAAATTCATGGTTTCAGAATGGCATTGTGGTACGAGCACCTTGGTATGCTCGATGAAACCTTTCTACATCCAGAAAGTGAGGAATGTGTGAGCAAGGTGAATCGGATGGCTGATAAATACTGGGATTTGTATTCAAGTGAGAGGCTAGAAAGAGATCTGCCTGGTCACTTGCTTCGGTACCCCATTGGAGTGGCCAGTGAAGGGGATGTCACGGAGCTACCAGGAACTGAGCATTTCCCCGACACCAAGGCCCGTGTTCTTGGTACTAAATCTGACTACCTTCCTCCTATCCTCACTACATAGGTGGATTATTCACGTGTTGCCTTGTTATGCGAAGTGAGGTAACAAGCTCATACAATTACTTCAGAACCACGGTTTGTTGTGGAATAATACATGATAGTTGTTTTTTAAGATTTTTGTTGGGCATTTTGTTGGACAGTGCACTTGAGTTTGTATGAGGTTTCTTTATGTTGACTGGTCTTTTATTGTAGTTCACTCTAACATTTAACGTTCGTGTTTTGGAATTTTCAAGGAAGTCGATTCGCTATTTTCGAGAACTAGCCCTGTAATGCTTTCCTCCTTGAGTTTTTATCCCAGCTCCATTTGTGTTGCATCATTTTTACAGAAAAATTTCATGCACAAATCTATCATTTGTTGAATTTGGTTCTTGTGTTTTCATTGAAAATGAAAGAATGAGCTGTTTTGCTTCTCCTATCTTTGCACATTAAATGATTTTGAAATAATTATAATTTCTTCAAAATCAGCAATGAAACGGGAAGTGAAACATCTACTTAAGAAAGCGATAGGCGAATGAGAATAGCACTAGGAAACGACATGTTTGTAGTTGTCATTAGCGCACCTGGTGCCCTAATGAGTGATATTTTGTCGACAATTTTGAAATCGATAGCAGCAAAGTTGGTTAATGAAAAATCAATTGGAGGAGAAAGAGTTAGTCAAAGTTGGAATTTGAAATGAGTGATTGGGATGTGGGAACAAAATGGTGGGGTGGCCTTTTAACGTTGTTGTTTTCATATTGGATGGTTCACAACTATCATTGTTGCTATCAATCCACTACTTTGGTTTATCTTTTGGATATTTGGTCAGGATTTACATTTCCCCTTCTAGAATGCCTAATCCAATAAATCATGACGTCTTCGCTTCGTTCGTCCACCTACTCCCATCTAATTTGAATTTTTTTTTGGGGTGTGTGTGAGGGGTGGGGGGGTTGGGGTGGGGGTTACTATTTGACTGGCTTTACAGTTTACATAAGGATTAAAAACTTAAATAGAGATTCAGTGTTTCTAAATAATTAACACTTGTATATATTGATATTGTAAAAGTTCAAAACAAAATTAAAATGTTATGAAATATAGCTCAAAGTAACAATATAGAACAAGAAAAAACAAGCTAAGAGATATAGAGAGAGGGGAGAGATTTTTATTTTTTCTTCAATTGTATGTATTTTTCTATCTATTACAAGGCCTTTATATAGGCATAAAAAATGAAGAAAAATATGTCATTGAATATGTTATTAAGCGTAGAAATATGTCATTGAATATGTCATTAAGCATTTGAAAAGATCATGGAGGAAGAGTAGACATCCACCATAATTTGATTTTTCTTATAATACTCCCCCTTGGATGTCCATAGATAATGTGCTTCGTTAAAACCTTATTAGGAAAAAACCCTATGGGAAAAACATTCTAGTGAAGGAAAAAGAGTACACATGTTTAGAAATACGCCTTTTGGTTGCCTCGTTAAAAACCTTGCAAGGAAAACCCAGTGGGACAAAATCTGTAAGGGAAAAAGAGTACAACGCATATTAACTCCCCCTGATGAGAGCATCAATTCACATCCGTGAGCCTTCGCATCCAAATCTTGTACACTAATTTCTTGAAGGTTGACGTCGGTAGAGCTTTGGTGAACAAATAAGCCATATTATCACTTGAACATATCTGTTGTAAATTGATATCACAATTCTTTTGAAGATCATGTGTGAAAAATAACTTTGGTGAAATATGCTTTGCTTTATCCCCTTTTATGAATCTTCCCTTCAATTGTGCTATGCATGTTGCATTGTCTTCATATAAAATTGTGGGTAGTTTGTGTCACGACCCAAAATCTATTAAAGGTCGTGATGGCGCCGGACACCGCTGTCAGGCAAGCCAATTATAAATACTCAATTTGGTTCTCGTTTAAATATTTTGAAATCATATTTTCCCTTCCATTAGACAGTAAAAGATAAAATTTACAAAGTAAATGATAATATTTTTAATAAATTTCAATACAAAACAACTCATAGTCACCCCAAGACCCGGTGTCACAAGTGCGTGAGCATCAACTAGGAATGTAAAATAAAATACAGCATCTGTCCGGAATACAAATTTGGACATGAAAAATATAAATACTCTGAAGGAGACTCTGCCGACTGCGGGTCGTAATGTGGAATGCAGCTCATGTAAGTCCCCGTATGCATACACGCCTCTGCTCTCATGAGGCCACTAGTCACATATGTACCTGCACAAAAATGTGTAGCAAGTGTAGCATGAGTACGTAAGCAATGTGTACCCAGTAAGTATCTAGCCTAACCCCAGAGAAGTAGTAACGAGGGATCGACATCGACACTCACTAGTGTTCCAACAACATAAGGTACAGTAAAGAGGTAGCAAATATGAGGCAGAGTAAGTAAGTGAAATAGATAAATATAGATCACGTGGTACAAATCCCTCTCTTTACGAGGAACTCAAGCTCTTCATTAGAAATTTCCTCCTTAACCGGAGCATATATATAGGTATAATGAAACTCATCAAGTGGCTACCATAACTCAAATCCGGAATTTACAGATACACTGGCTTCTTGCCAAGGTCTTACGCGCGATTTCATGGGAATGTGATATAGGACATGCCGAGGCGTACGACCCGATCCAACATAATAATAAAACTGTGCACTGCCGAGGGTCGAACGGCCCGAACCATATAATAAATCAATTAACCTGCCGAGGCGAACGACCCGCTCCGATGAGAGTGTAGTACATAAATCCTGCCAAGGCGAACGGCCCGATCCCATAAGAAGTGAAATACAAATTCATGCCGAGGCGAACAGCCCAATCCCATTAGAATAAGAAGTTTTGACGGGTCCTTGACCCCACTCACGAATAAACGTGTGAGTTGTAATTTCTTTAACAAAAACCTTTCAATGAAGTATGTGTGTGTGTGTATATATATATATATATATATATATATATATATCACGGAAACATGCCGTAGGAGGAGTAAAGTTACTCGGTGACTAATGGTAAAATCGTGAAGTCTCTATAATAGCAAGTCTACTCTCAAGTAGTAATGTAAAACAGAGGAATTTAATAGGCGAGAGACTACTCAAATAATACAGCTATAACATGATGTAAACCTAAGCCTACCCGGACAATAACATGAATGTAGTTACGTACGGACTCTCGTCACCTCGCGCGTACGTAGCCCCCACAACAAGTAGCATACATCCATATACAATACTTAGGGGTAATTTTCCCCTCATAGAGTTAGACATGAGACTTACCTCACTCCGAAGTTTCATAACCGGCTCCAACGCCGCTCTAACACCTCAAACCGATGATCGCCGATCCAAAACTAGTCAAATAAGATGAAACCCAATCAAAATATACTCTAATACTTATAATTAATCAATTTATAATAATTTTCAACTCCGCTCGAAAAATCGATAAAGCAAACCCTCGGGCCCTCGTGCCCGGATTCTGAAAATTTTCGAAGATAAACACTACCCATAGCATTACGAACCAAAATATATAATTTGTTCTCAATTTCATAACCAAATTCGTTGTCAAATCCAAAAGTATAATTTCTAGGTTTTCTACCAAAATCCCAAATTTCTACAAACTTTTCATGTATAAATCCATATATAACTCATGTATTTAACTCACAATGTGCGGGAATTACTTACCTCATAATAGATGATGAAATCTCCTCTTCCAAAGCTCCAAAAATCACCCAACCAAAATGAAATATGAAGGAAATTGGGCCAAATCTCGTCTTTAAAATGACGCTGCCCGGCACTGCCCTTCTTCGCGATCGCGAAAACACCCTCGCGATCGCGAAGGCCAAAAGCAATCTGCCCAAAAAACCTTCTTCGCGGTCGCATTCCACACGACGCATTCGCGAAGTCTTCCTCCCTCACTGCTTCATGATCGCACACCCGGCCTCGCGTTTGCGTAGACCAAACAGCCTCAGGCCCAGATCCTCACTTCCTTCTACGCATTCGCGACTGACCAATCGCGTTCGCGTAGGTCCACAAGCCCTTCACCGCGTTCGCGTCTCCCCCATCGCGATTGCGATGGGCAAAATCAGCAGCCCCCAAAAGTTCCTCTTCGCGAACGCGGGACTCCCTTCGCGTTCGCGAAGAAGGGAACCAAATACCAGCAAAAGCAGTCCAAAACAGCCCGGATTGATCCGAAACCACCCCGAAATACACCTGAGGCCCTCAGGACCCTGTCCAACCACACCAACCAGTCCCATAACACAACGCAAATTTGCTCGAGGCCTCAATTCACATCAAACAATGCTAAAAACATGAATCACCCTCCAATTCAAACATAGTGAACTTTGAAACTTCAACTTCTACAATCGATGCCGAAACCTATCAAATCACGTCCGATTGACCTCAAATTTTGCGCACAAGTCATAATTGACATTACGGACGTACTCCAACTTCTGGAATTGGAATCCGACCCCGATATCAAAAAGTTCACTTCCAGTCAAACTTCTCAAAACCCTTCAAAATTCCAACTTTCACCAAAAGACCCCGAAATGAACTACGGACCTCCAAATCCACATCCGGACGCGCTCCCAATACCAGAATCACCATATAGAGCTATTCCCAGACTCAGAAATCCCAAACGGACATCGATAGCATTGAAATGCACTCCAACCCAAATTCATGAAATCCTTCCAAAATGCCAACTTCCATAATAGGTGCCGAAACATTCCCGAGTCATCCAAAACCCGATCTGGACATACGTCTAAGTCCAAAATCATCATACGAACTTGTTGGAACCTTTAAATCCTGATTCCGAGGTCGTTTACTCAAAAATCACCCTTTAGTCAATTCCTCCAACTTAAGGCTTCCGAAATTAGAATTTTCTTTCCAAATCGACTCCGAACTTTCTCGAAATTATATTCCGACCACGCGTAAAAGTATTAATACCCGTAGTAAAGCTACTCATGGCCTCCAACCGCCGAGTGACTTGCTAGAGCTCAAAATGACCGGTTGGGTCATTACAGTTTGTCACACTTCAAATCAACCATACACATTCTCGACTTGCTTCTTGAATAGCAATTATCTCAGCATGATTAGATGAAGTAGACACGATTGATTTCTTAGTCGATCGCCAAGATATGGACGTGCCTCCATATGTAAACACATAGCCTGTTTGAGATCGAGCCTTGTGTGGGTCAGATAAATATCCAGCATCGGCATAACCAACAAGATCAGGACTGCAATCATTGCCTTAAAATAATTCCATATCGGTAGTCCCTTTTAGATACCGCAATATGTGTTTGATTCCATTCCAATGTCTCCTTGTAGGAGCAGAGCTATATCTTGTTAAGACATTAACTGAAAAAGTTATGTCAGACCTTGTAATGTTAGAAAGATACATTAGTGCACCAATTGTACTAAGATATGGTACTTCGGGACTAAGAAGCTCTTCATTATTTTCATGAGGTCGGAATGAGTCTTTATTTATATCGAGTGATCGCACAAACACCGGGGTACTCAATAGATGTGCTTTATCCATATAGAATCACTTTAAAATCTTTTTAGTGTATGCTGATTGATGGACAAAAATTTCATCTTTCATATACTTAATTTGTAGACCAAGACAAAATTTTGTCTTTCCAAGATCTTTCATTTCAAATTCTTTCTTTAAATAGTCTACTGCTTTAGGAAGCTCCCTAGGAGTTCCAACGATATTTAAATCATCAACATACACGGCGATTATAATAAATTTAGATCCCTATCTTTTTATAAAGACACAAGGATAAATTGAATCATTCTTGTACCCTTCTTTCAACAGGTACTCACTCAGGCGATTATACCACATGCGCCCTGATTGTTTCAATCCGTATAAGGATTTTTGAAGCCTTATTTAATAAATTTCTTGGAAACCTTAATATGCTTCAAAACAATTTAAATCTTTCAATGATTTTCAGTATTCGCATATCACAATTTTCTTGTATTGCCAGATTAAAACCTGAAATGACGACATCCACCACAGGAGAACATGTCTCTATATAATCAATGCCAGGATATTTACAAATCTTCTTGTGACACAAGTCGTCTTTATGTCTATCGACTTGATCTTTTTTTCGCACAAGAACACATTTATACCTCCACTGGCTTTATACTTTTAGGTGTTGGGACTATCCGTCCAACTTCATATTTTTCAAGTGAAATCAATTTCCATTGCATATTTTTCATTTGGACAATCATTTATCTGTCCAAATTTCATGACAGATTTGAGCTCAAGATCCTCGTCAATATTAATAATATTGAGCGCTACATTATATTAACAATATCGTCGACGATCATTTTATATCGGTTCTACTATTACCCAATAAAGACTTAACTTATTGAGATCTCTTTATCTTATTATTTTCAGTTACCTGAGCCTCTCCCATGAGGTCTTATGAAGTGTTATGTCATGGTGCTCTTCTAGAGCACTTGCCTCCTTATTATGACCATCTTGAACATTTGCTTCTCTCCTTCTTCAATGAGTTTTATCTTTGGAACCGATTAGTCTATTATGCTTCATGCATGCCATAGACTTTATTCATTATGAACTTTATTTTATTTGGAGCATTAGCGGCTGAATATGACATTTAGCTTGGGTCAACAAATACGACTGACAATATTTTGCAAATGAATTATCACTTGAACTTCAAGTTCACATTTTGTCGTACGAGGATCTAGATGTACTCATAATAATTTATGACATGCATTAATTTTTCAGCTGCCCATTTTCTCCCCCTATTGTTGGGATCACCAACACATATCCCTAGCCTTATTTGGGGATCCATCTTTGTGCATTGTGGTGGAACAATTAAATCCTATAGCACATTCATATTTCTAGATGAAAATTATTTGTTTCCTGACCCTAAAACTATTGTGATAGGGAGAACTTATCATAACTTGGCTAGATGTGTACAAGTGCTGTTGTATATTAAATAATACATCACACACCAAATTTTATTTTGGCAGTTTTGTTCTCATAACCAATGATTTAGATATTATTGGAGGCATATAATTTCTGCTAAACCAACTTGGATTTAAACCAGTATTATCAAGATAAATCATCATAATTTATATTGTGGAACTGTGCTCTAATAATCCGAGCAATCAATCTTGCAAAAGCCAAACTGCAAGTTGATAACAAATGCATATGTGACCATATAATAGATGCATATATTAAAATTATATAATAGTAAACGGTCCACGTGGAAGGTGACTGGGCCCATATATTCATCACCTTTTATTTGTTCTAGAAATCAAGGGATTCAATCCCAACCTTAACTGGTATATCATGATAATAAGCAGCACAAGAGAATTCTTGAAGAATCTTATATTTCTTCAATATATGCCAATGTAATTCTCAATTAATTTTCGCATCATAATTGAACCGAGATGGTCAATCGGTCATGCCAACTAATATTTATTTCAGTAAACCTCTAATTTACCTGTGACATATGATTCCTTCATCGTGCTTATATTTGTATAGTATAAATAGAAAGAAAATCGGGTAATCTTTCATATTTACCCGTTATGATTATAGAAATATGAAGATATTCAATATTCCTTTCATTTATAGTCTCAATATGACAACCACTTTGACTTATACATTTGAAACTCAAAATGTTTTGTTTTGAGACTTTACAATATCAATGTCGTGAATAATTTTATTCATCCGGGTATTAACAAATTAATTTTTCCGGAGCTCTTAACAACTTTTGTACTATAAGATTTTTTGTCACACCATTCATATGGTAAATATCTCCTTCACGGAGAAAATTATATCATAATAAATTGTCATGGTCAAAATCATCATAAGCAAAATCATTTCTTGCTTTAATATTTCCTTTAATAACCTTTTATAAGGCACACCAAAATATTTTTTGGCATATCACATGTACGCGACCAATGACATAGCGTACAATGACATATTTATGTAACCACACAATAATATTTATTCTCTTTATTTCACTAAAATCTTCCTTAGAGGTGAGTTGTGTAGTACTTATCTAATTATGCATTGTATGTCTTTATTCATTACTTTTATCACATATTGCCACATTCACCTTTAGAAATAGGTCTGCATTCTCAATGCTTATCACAAGTCACATTCCCTTCAAGGAATGGATCATAATCAACAACGTGCTTTATTATTTTTCATATCAATTTGATGGTAAACATTGCCTTCACATTTTGAATGACTATTTTAAGAACCCTTATTATTCTCCTTTAATAATCATAGTGATGATTATTATTATTTTGATCTTTGGAACGGCCACGTTCATTATTCAACCACTTGTCTTCATTTAAACTTGTTATGCACCGCTACCACATTCACTTCAAGAATGGAGCAAATCAAGTGGGGCAATATTCATGCCTTTTCATGAAAAATATATTATTTTTCTTTAGTCATTATTATATCATCAATATGGTATAGTGAGACTTAAACCCAATATCTTACCAATATAAAGGCATATTAGGCCATAATAAATTGGGACTCAAACCCAACTCTTATCATCATGGAGCATCAAGACTTGATCCTGATGTCTTACCCTCATGGTGCATTGCGACTTGAACTCATTGAAGTTGATATCATTAATAGCAAAGGACAAAAATAATTTCAAATATGAAGGAAATGCTTACCTTTTGAGTTAAACTCTTCATAATGTCATTTGGATATAATTCTCAACAATAGACTTTCGTTTACTCAAATCAGCTAAGTAATTAGTGTCAAACAGATATATAAAAATATAAAATAATATTAAAAATTCACATGTGGTCTTTGCTGCAATAAGCTTACTTCAAGATGAAAGTGATATGACCAAAACATTAAAGAAAAATGATGTATCAAATAGAATAATATGGTACTATTAGTTACCATGCACTTTTGTGGAAACTAAATATTATGTTGTCTAGAAAAACAAAGACATATAGCAGAACCTTTAGGTTAATCAGGGAATAAAAAAATAATTAGGGACAAATCTTTGTCTAATATCTACTACTATATGCTTTCCACATATAAATGATTCAACATGTTAATTTGATAAGAACTATGACAAATGAAAATTTTGGTGTAGTACATACTTCTTGTACTAATATTTTATCTTATTAAAATAAAATAGTTACGAGTATTATTATTATTATTATTATTATTATTATTATTATTATTATTATTATTATTATTATTATTATTATTATTATTATTATTATTATATTATACTTGACAGTAAACTAATGTATAATCATTATACTAGGCATACTAAAATCGTATTATAAGGTAAAACCATAAGTATACATAATAAAATATAATTTTAATTTTGTAGATTATTTAGTATACCGCATGCCACTTATTATTTAGTTCATGAAAATTTAACAAGGTGACATCCTTAGCAACAACATAAATACTAATTTTTTAATAACCGGACGATTGCTTATTCCAAATATTGGTATAAAATTATATGGTTTAAAGCTCAGACTTGTTGCTGTAGCAGAAAGACATGCCTGTAACACAGAAGTGGAATTCAACCTTGAGGTTTGAGACTTCGTGCTGATAACGTGTTATGAAATATAGCTCAAAGTAACAATATAGAATAAGAAAAAACAAGCTAAGAGATATAGAGAGAAAGAGAGGAGAGATTTTTATTTCTTCTTCAATTGTGTGTATTTTCCTATCTATTACAAAGCCTTTATATAGGCATGAAAAGTGAAGAAAAATATGTCATTAAATATAGAAATATGTTATTGAATATGTCATTAAGCATTTGAGAAGATCATGGAGGAAGAATAGATATCCACCATAATTTGATTTTTCTTATAACAAAAAATAATTTCATCGCTAAACAACATATTTTCGTCGCTATATTAGTTTAATGAAGGATTAGGTGCTTAATATAAAAAAATTATGTTAGTTACGAATTATTTAGCGATAGATATTAATGACGAACTTCGTAGCTAAATCTATTATTCAGTGCTTGTTCTAAGGCTGCAAACGATTTGTCATGTGATCCCGTCGTATAGGAATGTCTATAGGGGTCAGCCGACTGAAGCAATCCTTCTTTATTCTTAGTCTATAGGGATGGCAAGCGGTGCGGGTGCGGGCCGAATTTTCTCTTAACCCGCAAAACCTTAACCCGCCCCGCCGCACATTGCAAATGCACCCGCGTCCACCCCCTTGCATTCACACCCACGTCCACCCGCCCCGCGCTCGCACCGCTTAACTTTTTTCCCCTTTATTTTGGCTGGAATTTTTTTTATACATTTATAATATCTACTCATACTTTTTATTAATTTTAAATATTATGGGAGGCTTAAGCTAAGGAAAGAAGAAGATAAGATACTTACTAGAATTAAATCTTACACATACGTAATAAAAGTTACTTAACAAAAATCTTTGATATGATAATAACTCTTTTCTTTTTAACTTTTTATATTTGATAATACAATATATGTTATTTTTATCATATTCAAGCTAATCCACTGGAATAATTCTTAAGCCATTGGAATGTATAAATAAGCCACTTCACTAATCCATTGGAAGGTGGTCATAATATGTAGTTTTTAGATATTACATTTGCAGAACAATATGACGTGCAAGCATTTGGTTCAAATAATATGAAACTTTATTTTGCTTCAATATATTACTGTTTACCCGTAAAATAATACAATTGAATTTATACCTGGTTTCTACACAAATAAATTAATTTGATCCTGACATAATATAATAATCGAAGAAATACACAATATTTAGCCTTAGAATATAGATGAAATAGCAAATATGGTGATTCTGTGAATACGGTTTCCGAACACAGCAATGATGAGATCAAAAAGCGAGAGATTAAAATTGTATAAAACTTTGTATAGAATATAGTATATGTTTTTGCCAGATATTTCGTGTCCCTTACAATGGTAACTGAGCTCACTATTATAGCTAAGCATTGGGAAAAAGGTCTTAGGATCATGCCCTCCTTTAATGCCAATTATGAGGGTCATTGATGAAGATGTAACATTGAGCGTAAATGCCAAATTCTTTGTAATAGACTGTCACTCTTAATGCTGTAGAATATTTCTTAATAAATGCTACCGGGCGCAGAACATTTAATATACTTTTATGAACGTTATCCGTTCCGGTGACAAGCGCAATGGCTGCGTTCGGTCCTCAGCCATTCCATCTTTGATTCCACGTGTCCTCCTTTTAGTCAGCCACATGTCATATCATATTTTACCCTATACAGATAGTCCCCCTACTTTTCGGTGACATAACTTTGTGTTACTGGGAAGTTGGTA
The DNA here is from genome assembly GCA_000715115.1 of Nicotiana otophora. Classification (NCBI taxonomy): domain Eukaryota; kingdom Viridiplantae; phylum Streptophyta; class Magnoliopsida; order Solanales; family Solanaceae; genus Nicotiana; species Nicotiana otophora. The sequence goes on from AWOL01S0001005.1 coordinate 111,339, forward strand.
GAAACCTCTTTTTGGCGGGAATAACTATAATTCCCTCTGAAGGTCTCTCACCGTTGATTAGACGCACGTCTCTCCGTATTTAATACCCCGAACATGCGTCATCCCATAATTTAGCACAACTTTTTCCGATTATCGAGGTAATCATGGACATGAGTTTAGCCGCCAAAATTTTACTTATACACAACTTTCTTTTCCTTTGCGTTTCACAATTGCTTGAGCTTTTGATTTGAATCCTTGTTTTTCATCCTTTTTCTAATTTTCTTTAAACATAAACTCTTTACCTTCTTCTTTTCCAATGGCTTCTTCTTCCTAACGTGGTGGTTCTACAAAGAATAAGAACAAAACCGAGGATTTCGTTCCTCCAACAGTGGATTCCATCATCCCAAGAAGGCTTAGTACTTCGAAGGATTTTAAAGAGAAATTTCCAACTGCTAACCCTCGTACATGGGCTGTTAGTAGGCACCCTTCTTCTATTCGTCCTTCTAGTATTCCTGTTGTGAAGGAGGACTGCCACTGCAATGAGTTGGAGATTATCGCTCCTGATCTATCAGAGTGAGTGACCCTTCCCAAGGAAGGTTTTAAATACTTTTTCACGTATCCCTTTACTTTAAGTGTGTTTTCTTTGAGCGGAGAGCTTGATTCCGTGGTTGCAGAGTTTTGCCTTTGCTACCAGGTATGTTTGGCATATGTAAGTCCTTCAGTGTGGAGGACGATCGCCTGCCTCTGACGCTTGTGCCAAGAAACTGGGGAGGATCTAACCTTAACTCATGTGATGAATCTCTATTTCCCCAAGATCTTCTGCGGAGGAATGATAAACCTTTGCAAGTGTGGCCACCATGCTTTGTTATCTAGCATGGATGATGACAACGACTGTGGGTGGATGGAATGGTTCGTTGCAGTTGCCATCAACGACATCATTCCGACAACGGCTTCATCCTTTCTGGTTGCTTGGAACCGCACTCATAAGTTCTTTGTATAATATTCCTCTTACTAGATATTCTTCCATGGCCGTATCATCTCTTCACCCTTTGCATGTTTCAGTAACTCGATGGCTCCCACCGGTGGTGAAAGGCTTGAACCGGTGGGTTCAGAAGATTTTGGACGTCACAACGCCCGAAACTCATTCGTGGAAAGAACTCGCCCTTAAATACGGATGGAAGGCCAAAGATCATGGTACCTCTAATTTACCTTGCTTCCCTTTTTGTATATGAAGAACTTGGTTGAACCCTTCTGACTTTGTTCATGGAATTAGGTCTACTTGCGGGCTCTGTTGTTGTCCTTGATGAGGATGTTCTGGCTGATCCTGCTGATGCAACGAGGCTGCTTCATGGAGCACTTACTCGAACAAGTATCTCCCGACCTATTTTGAGTGCAAATATTTTTTTACAGAGTCCCCGACCGGAGGATAAACAAACAAAGAGACGACGCTCCTCCACGGCAGGGGAAAAGAATAAAAGGGCAAAGGTTGATGCCCCTGAATCATCTCCGGTGGCGATGATGACTGGTCCTCCTTATGGGCCGGTCGTTGACGAGCGTGAAACATACACTTAAATATGCTCGCTACTCGAATATAGTATAATATAATATCGTAACCACAAGGATTGGAGTTAAACAGTATTATCGTAGTTTGTAGCTAGATTGCTATCCAAGATGATCAACAATTGAGGTTTATATGATTAAAACTTAAATTAACTAAGATTCTAAACTATTGACTAGTGACAAACAACACAAGTAGTAAGCAAAGGAAGATATCAATGGGGAGAAGATATGGTTGGTAGGATAGGTGCAAGATGCATGTTTGGGATTTAACTCTAGATAATTCACTTCTAATATTCAAGTGAGTCTCTCGAATTCACTTGGTTATTAGTTCAATTATTTAGTAGAAACTCCTCTCTTGATTAAGTCTCAACCTCACAATATGAACCAATTTTAAGTGCGTGAAGATATGCAAGAATTCGTTGATCTTTAGGAGAACCTCTTTCGATTATCCTCCTAACATAGTTTAGTCAACAATTCAACTAGCCTCTTTCGATTACTAAGAAGAATTAATGACTTTAACCAACTAAATTTAAAGCAACAATATCACAAGTTATACCTCTCTTGATTACATTAACAAGTGAATAAAGATGCAACATTTAAAATATTCAAAACAATTCAATACATAAAACTAGAGTTAATTATCCACAGACAAATATCAATACACCAAATCCATCAAACAATAAAGAGAACTACTCCATAGACATGGAGTAATTCATCACAATTAAGTGTAAAGTAAAGAAAAATATAAAACAATCCAAACCCTTGTCTTGAGTTGGGATTGAATGATGGATTCCTTGTGCTCTTCCTTCTCCAACTTCTCCTTAGCCTCCTTAGGTCTAAATTATGTCAAAAGTTCTCAAAATACTATTTTTCCATGTATATCTACCAAGTAGGGTCGGGCCCAAACACATACACCTTTTCCTACACAAAAATGACACTTTTCCTGGATAGAACGTGCACGGCCGCGCAACTGGAAGTGTGCCCACGCACTTGGCCGCACACTTTTCACACTATTCTGCCCCATATGCACAGTCAGTGCGCGGCCGTGCACTTTCCTCGCATTTTTCTCCCTGTTCTATTGGGAATTTGAAGATACGTAAAAACTGAAAGTTGTATCTTTTTGAATTATCTTTCCAACAATATATTGTGCAAACCAAACGGATCTCTGAGAGAAAAGGTATGTGCATTTTACTGGATACTATGCAGTATGCCTGCTCGATTCTTCGTTCGTTCTTAACTATCATCCGTTGATCCACGAACACGATCCCGACTTAATTTCTTGGGCTTTTACTCAGAATTTAAAGCTCCAAATCACTTGAATTCATTCTGTAACATCTACATAGCTTGGAATCACTCCTACAAGGTATAAAGCACACAATTAGTGCAAAACGCTAGCGATTAAAGCTCAAACTCAACTAAAGTACAGTAAATTGGAATGTAATAATCGACTAAAACATGAGATTATAGCCTACCATCAGTCATAGACACCGTGATGATTGATGATGATGAAGAAGCTATTGATGACGAAGCTTCTTTACACAGAAAGCGACGATCCTCATCATCTCAACAGGATGCTCGACCTGTTGAGGTAGTTACACCAACTGAAGACCATGTCTCGACACTTTGGGGAGAATATGATTTGGTAGAAGATGCCAACTCCTATTTTCGGGCCCCAATTGTTGCAACCGGTGCTACGTGGCTGAGTACCAGGTCCTTGCCATCTTTGGTTGGTGAGCATCAAACAACCAGCACTGCATTTGATGTTTGATATCGTCCAATTTCACACCTCAATTCAAGGTTATGAAACGATCGATTGCAATAATAATACCCAACAAGGGTCGGGATCGATTTTCACAGGGAATCGTATATGGGAACTAGGAGTATATATTGTAGTATGTGAGTTTGACTATCTCAATTTACACTTCCACAAACTTAGGTTATTTCTATGTCTAATTTAAATCTAAGATTGAAAAGTTGAGAAATAAAACTAAGAGAATTGTTTTTGTTGTTTTTCAAGTTTTTCAAAAGTCCTAGGGCTATGACCATCGCCTAGGTGTTTGCCTAATGGGATATAAATCATAATGCTTATTTTATTGATCGGGGTGTATTATAGCTATCAACACTGAATTATTCACTCAATTCCTCTCGGACAGAGAGTGATTTTGCCCAGTTTGGCTTTCTCAAGTCCAAATAGGTATTGCACAAAACGGTTGATAAAAGCTCAAGTTAGGTTATTACTATCTCTAGGTTGAACCATTTAATTGGGATTATCAATCTCTTGATTGACCCTATTTCTTTTTAGCCAAGTGTTCTTAGACTAAGTCTCTCTTTCTTAAGTAGAGACCAAGTCAAATAGGCATGAACTAATGTTTGCAACCATTAATTCCACAAATTAAAGCATGAACAAGGCTAAATAATAAATACCCAACCATAAACAAGCATCAAATTAAACACCCATAAGGTTTACACACTAGGGTTAGGTCACAACCCTAGTGAAAATCTAGCTACTCATGCTTGAGATTGAAGAAATAGAAGAAGAAATGCTAATTAAACTCATATTGAAAAATTAAAATGATAAAATCTATGTTAAAATATCCCAAAATATGTAAAACTACTAAAACAAGTAACGAGAAATGACTATTGTAGCTGATGATGTCAAAAGTTAACCAAAAATTGTGAAACTCGTCTATTTATACCGGGCTGGAAATTTCTGACACAAAAGCCCTTTGGGAAGTTCTACGGCTGCACAATTTCATGTGCGATTTGCGTTTCTTCAACCTGTCAGGACTAGAAGTCTACGGCCGCATAAATCTGATCTGCGGCCGCAATGCACTCTTTCTGCTATCCGCACTTTTACATGTGCGGCTGCACTCGATCTTTTGTTGTCCTCGCTTTTACTCTTGCTGCCGCAAGGTGCTTCTTCTGCGGCCGCACAATTCCTGTACTCTCTGAACTTTTCTCCTGGCCTAGCTTTTGTAGCTGCACAATTCATGTGCGGACCGCACTTTGTACCAAACTTTGCTAGTTTTCCTTCATTATCTGCGGCCACAGATGATATTCTGCGGTCCGCACTTCTGAGCTTTTGTGCCTTTTATGTCCTTGAGTTCAGATTACTTATTTTTGAGTTGGATTTCATCTCGGGAGTTCATCTTCCAATATTCCTGCAATTAAGTACATTTCATTAGTTTTCGGGAACACAATTAAACGCTTTTGGACTAAAACAAAAGCTAAAAAGCGCTAATAAGTAGTCAAAATACCCACTTATCAACTCCCCCAAACTTAAGTTTTTGCTTGTCCTCAAGCAAATAAATTAGTTCCCACCTCCACAAGTTAAGGTCTATTCCAGCTAATCAAAAGTGAGTCATTCATACATCAATTGGGACCAACAATTACCCACACTGCCCATGAATTATCAACAAGGCAACAAGTTAAACATTTATGCACAAATAGTTCTAATGTGACACTTGAGCATCAAGAGTTAACTTAACTCATCAAGGAAGCTCACTCTCTCATGTAGGTCATTGTGGGTCCCAAACTCCTCCTCATCTACTCTCTGTTTTCCTATCTCGCTTAAGAATTTAGCACTCATTCCAAAGATTTACGAAAGGTTCACTCATCTTTTTCAAAATAATGTTGCAAGTACGACTTTAAGTACCATAGGCTTGCCCCTCATGTAGATCACCACTAATGAAAGCTCACTCGGCTTGAAATCACGTAGGTCTTTTTTCGGAATGCAATGAAGGCTTTTGGAGTACTGTTGGATATGCTATGATAGAACGGGTTCATCTTTTTGTTCTTGGCTCATTCTTTGCCAATTCTTTGAGGCATTTTCTTTTCCTTGGGGGAACTAGAGAGGCTTAACATCACTCTTTCTTGATTATGACATTCATTTTCTCCCTCTTTGATTTATCCATGCTTTGCATCATTACTTTTCTTTGAATCCCTTCAACTCTTCAACTTATTCACTTTCTTTTTGCATTTTTCTTTTTGTTCTTTCCTTTTCTTGACTTACCTTCTCTTCATTTTTTGCATTGTTTTGCCTTGATACCTCTTTCAAATTCCTCATCTTCCCCCAAACTTACATTTTTAGCCAACTATTTCACAAGAGTGTTAAGCAAAGCTCGGGTGCCAAGAGAGGGTCACAACAAAATGGGTAAAGGCTTGTAACATGGTTATCAAATGAGAAAGGTTCGAGGATCAAATGGGTTGACTAGGGATAACAACATTGGTGGGCAATGAAAAACTTCAAGCGGGTCAAGGAGAGCCTACAATCACTTCTCAAGCCAAGCAAAACTTAAAATTTCACCTAGAAACACATTCATGGCAAGTTCTAGATCATTCGCACAGGTACTTGGACTTGCAACAAAAATATCTCACCTCTCACGCAGCTGGATTGTTAATTATGATAGATTCGAGGGCCCACAACTACCATACTCAAGATTTAAAATCACTATGGTTAGATTAAATCACTCGATGATTGCCTAAGTCAACTCAAGAGTCACGACGTCACTAATTAGAGCTATTTCTTTCCAAAAACCTTATTTTTAACCATAAGCACGTAGTTAAGTATGTTGGTACCAAGTAAAGCATGTTTGACTCTTCGAGCATGACTCAATTAGGTCTTTGTATTCATTACTACTAATATTATTACCTAGACACCAAAAACGGACCCAATCTCTTAAGAAGGTTGTCACACCATCCATCGTTGGGAAAGGTCACCCGGTTTGCACAAAAACCACATTTGGAAAGAAAACTAGAGGCTTATTATCAGAGGCTTATTATCCACTAAAATATAAAAAACAGCTATTAGATAAAAAAAGCTACTAATTCAAAAAGAAAACAAACATAAAGATAAAGAAGCTATAAAGCAAAAAACTATTGAAAGCGTAACGAATATACATACGAGAAATAAGAGAGAATATATACATAATGAAAAAGAAGAAGAAAATAATATTAAGTTAATTACAGGCCAAATGTCTCAAAGTCATCAAAATACAGAATCGTCAAAATATGTCAAAGAAACTCCACCCCCCTCCGAATAAAAATAAGTGTTGTCCCCAACGCTTAACAAAATAAGAATAAAGGAAGGGTGAGAGTGAAGAAAACTCCCTATGGCTCTGTGGCCATCTCTGTGTCCCCAGCAGTGGCACCGACCTCAGCCTCATCCAATTGGATCTCATCATCCCCAAGTCCGGGAATGGATGGGTTGGTGAACATCTGATGCACTGCCTCGACAGTGTCAGCAGCAATGTCTGGCTCATCAGACTGGCCAGCCGGTGCTGTGGTGCTGTAGGATCTGGGCCTGGGTGGTGCGGGTCTATCAGCATATCAAATGGAATGTATCCGGCTACTGCAATCTTGGTAACCTGTCACTGGAGCTTGTCCACTGACTTCTTGGAGGCCTGCGACTTCCGCTTCTTTTTCACTTCCTTTACCAGCTCTTCTATCACGGAATCATGCTGCACCAGAGTGGCCATTATTGTGTTCTGATTTTCTAGAAGCTTCTTCAAGGTTTCTTCAACTGTGGGGGGATTCTGGGATGCTGGAATGGATGACTCTGTTGCAACATGACTGGATATGTTAGACAGCTTTGCAGTAGCTGTCTGCATCCAGTTGTTGAGGCTCGCCAATGTCAGGGAGACTCGCAACACATTAAGTGGAGCATTTGGCATAAGCACATGCTTCAAAGACGAGATGGAAGGCACCGAGGCTGAAGGTGGAGGTATGGCAGCTGCATTGGCTGAAGGCTCTGCTAAAGTGGATGGCATATCGGCTATCTCTGCAGCTACCACCGATGGCTCGTCAGACTGGCCTACGGTGGTAGTCGGCTGACCCTTTCTCTTAGGGTTGTGTGCATCCATCAGAGAATACCATGAGAAGGGCTTCTTAGCCCGAACCTTTGTATTGAAATTTCTCGGCTCCACCCGTGTATCCATAAGGTACTCAGTGATGGTGTTGGGATACATGTAGGAGGTATCAGCTTGCCCGGCAGCCACAAACATGTTGTCCGACATCCCGACACCCACATTGATCAGGTATTCGACCATGATGGAGGCAACTAGAACTGCCCGCGGAATAGGTAGGTTTGTTTCATTATGGCACGGGTCTAGTCTGCTGTATACGAAGGTCTGTCATCCCTTCGCCTCGAAGTTTAGGGTGTTCCGCTGAATAGGAACCCCTACTATGATCCATGGTGGTTGTGGCCCCGAGGCTGCAAGAATCTCAGCTAGCCATGGGCGAGCTGCATCACCCATCCCCAGCTTCTCCAAGTACTGTGGAGGCTCAACATCCTAAAACCCCAAGTAGGAGTTCAGCGTGTGCTGGTCAAACCGCACATTCAGATTCTTCACTTTTGTCACTTTGGTCCCTTTCTTTATGTGTGCCACATTGGCATAGAACTCTCGGACCAGATACTCTTGGCGTCCACTACACTCTGGGTGAACCACATCCATCCCTTCCATTCTCGAAACTGTCTCAATACTGCTGGATTATACTTGTCAAGGTCTTTTAGTTTGAACTATCACTCAAGAGTGAGCGATCTCACCGGCCACCACCCACGGAAGCTCGTGAAAGCAGCTAGACTAACGAACCAGGCCTCCCAAACCTCTTTCTTCTTCGACATTTCAAGGTCGGCAACTGTGGTATCTCCCCGTCGGCCGTCATCCGGAATATCATCAACTGTAGGTGCCTCAGGGACGGGTGTAGAGGAGGGATATGAAGCCTGACTAGCATTCTCCGAACCCTCGGAGATGCTATGTGAGGAGGAAAGCTTGTCCCGGAATTGATACCTCCCTGGTGACTTTGATTGGACAGTCGACTGCTCTTGAATTGAGTTGACCTTATATGTTTCACTAGATGGGGCATAAGAACTGGATTAAGAGGGCTCCGCAATTCTTCCTCGGCCGACTGTAGCCTTCTTTGCGATTATCTTTTGGAGGGCGAGGGGTAAAGTACTTTTGCCTCGGCCTCTGGAAGGTTCACCCCTCCCCTTTGAAGTATTTCCTCGACCTCGAGATCTAACTATTTTCTATAACAAGCAAAAACAAGTGTCGGTTGTAATTCAAGCGTAAACATATAAGAACATACCAGAGAGACAGTGAAAATCACAGTGTAAAACATGCTTGTAGGGTAGGAAAGTGCAGTTCGCACAATTATAAGTGCAGCCGCAGTCTGGGCTTTGCAGACCGTACAATTTGATCTTGCGGACACAACACTGGATCTGCGGTCCGCACAATTATTAGTGCGACCGCAGAATTGGAGTGCGGTTTGCACATTTTCTATCGCGGCTGCACATCCGATTCACCAAAATTCCAACTCTTTGAAGACAGAGATTGGGCTGTTTTGCAGCCGCACTCAATTTTCTGCGGCCGCAATAAGATTTCTACGGTCCGCACAATTGCAAGGGCGGCCCCATAATCATGCTTTACCAATGTGCCCTAAGCTCAACTTCTGCGGACCGCACAATTTCTTGTGCGGCCGTAGATTTCAAAACATTTACGAGCAGACTTTCTAGGGTTAAAATGGTTTTCACAAATCTGACATGATATTATCACTTAAGCATAAAAATCAACTCATCCACTCCCCATAGAGCAATTATCAATTGACCCACTACAGTTTAAACCTCACATGGTTGTAAAATTGAAAGTTACTGACAAATGGCCTAAAACTACCTAACAAATTATAAATTAATCTAAAAATTGAAATATTCTACGAGTAGTTGAAGCATACCAGATATGAAGTAGTGCAAATGAGCGATCACAAATGTTGATTGTATATGGGAGATGATTTAGCAGATGCTTTTAATGTTTTAGATCTTTGAGTGCTCAGAGAGGTAAACAAATGTACAGTAGTCCTAAGGTTACTATTTATACTGGACGGGCTAACTCGAGGGACAAAGGGATGAGCCCGGCCGCAGAATTCCTTCTGCGGTCCGCAATCTGTTAGCTGGGGCTCAAAATCCCTTGCTGATCTACGGTCCGCAGAATTTGTGGTGCGAACGCAGATTTTTGTTGCGGACCGTAGATTTTGGTGTGCGGCCGCACTTTGGCTATTTCTCTGATAAACCAAACTTTAGAGAGTTTGCATTTTCCATTTCCAATTTGTGTGTTCTGCACTGCAATTGTATGGCTACAGTTCCCTTTTGTTGTAGTAATCACAATTGTGTGGTCCACACAATATACATGCGGTCAACACTTCTTTCCATACTTAGCCAATTTTCTGAGCACAATTCATGTACAGTACACTCATCCTTGCAATACACTTAAAATCCAGTTAGCACAAAAATAACACCTATCTACAAAAGAAGAAAAGAAAAGAAAAGGAAACATGGGTTGCCTCCCAAGAAGCGCATGATTTAACGTTGCGACACAACACAAATTACCATCATTTCAAATGAATAACTACCACCACGTGGCCATCATCAACTTTTCCCAAATAATGCTTCACCCAGTGATCATTGACTCGGAATACCTCATCATTTTTGTTCTTCAAGTCTAATGCACCAAAAGGTGTCACACCCACAATTTCAAAGGGAGCACTCCACTTAGATTTTAGCTTCCCGAGAAACATCTTCAACTGTGAGTTGAACAACAAAACAAGATCGCCCACCTTGAACTCCTTGTTTTGAATATATTTGTCATGAATGTACTTCATCTTCTATTTGTACAAGGATGAACTTGCATATGCATGGTACCGAAACTCATCCAATTCATTCAAATGTGCAACCCACAAGTTAGCGGCTGGATCCCAATCAAGATTCAACTTCTTTAAATCGCACATGACTTTGTGCTCAAGTTCTACCAGAAGATGACAAGCTTTTCCAAACACCAACCGGTATGGAGACATCCCGATAGGAGTTTTAAAAGCAGTCCGATAAGCCCGTACTGCATCATCAAGCTTCTTTGACCAATCCGTCTGGTTAGCATTTATTGTTTTGGACAAAATACTCTTTATCTCCCGGTTGGAGTCTTCCACGTGACCGCTAACTTGTGGATGATAGGGAGTCATAAATTTATGAGTAACGCCATACTTGCCAAGAAAAGTGTCAAAAGCCTTGTTGCAAAAATGCAACCCCCCATCGCTTATAATAGCCCGCGGAGTACCAAATCTTGTGAAAATATTCTTCTTCAAGAACGTCACCACACTTCTCGCTTCATTGTTCAGTAGAGCAATGGCCTCAACACATTTAGACACATAATCAACCGTGACCAAGATGTAGGTGTTTCCACAAGAACTCACAAAAGCACCCATGAAGTCAATACCCCACACATCAAAGATATCAATTTCCAAAATGGTATTGAGAGGCATTTCATTCTTCTTCGAGATTCCACCGGCCCGTTGGCATTCATCATATCTTTTCACCATATCACTTGCATCTTTGTAGAGAGTGGGCCAATAAAAATTGCAACTTAGCACTTTGGTCGTCGTTCTTGCTCCGCCATGGTGACCACCATAAGGCGAAGAATGGCAAGGCTTAAGAATAATATTTTGCTCTTCGTCTGGTACATATTTTCTAATTACCCCATCCGTGAAAATCCGGAAAAGGTATGGCTCGTCCCAATAATAATCTTGACATTCCCGTTTGAGCTTCTTCTTTTGATTTAAAAAAAACTCATCTGGGATGATTCCACACACAAGGAAGTTTGCTAGATCCATGAACAGTGACACTTCCTTTATTGAAATAGCCAAGAGTTGATCATCGGAGAAGGAGACATTAATTTTAAGGACATCATATGGCCTCCCCTCCTACTCCAAACGAAACAAGTGGTCGACCACTTGATTTTAACTCCCTTTTCGATCTTGGATGTCAATATCAAACTCTTGAAACAATAGCACCTATCTCATCAACCGAGCTTTTGAATCTTTCTTGCTCATAAGATAGCGAAGTACCGCATGATCCGTATGAACAACAACCTTTGCACTCATCAAGTATGGGCGGAACTTCTCAATTGCAAATACAATGGCAATGATCTCTTTTTCTGTAATGGGGTAATTGACTTACGCATCATTCATGGTCTTACTAGCATAGTAGACCAGATGAAAAACCTTGTTGATGTGTTGCCCCAAAACTGTTCCAATCGCTACATCACTAGCATCGCACATGAGCTCAAAAGGAATACTCCAATTAGGAGCGGTAATAATGGGAGTGGTTGTCAACTTGAACTTTAACAATTCAAAGGCTCTCATGCAAACATCATTGAAGTGAAACTTAGCATCTTTCTCTAAGAGCTTACACAATGGGTTCACCACTTTAGAAAAATCCTTTATGAAGCACCGGTAGAACCCCGCGTGACCCAAGAAACTTCGCATGCCTTTCACCGAAGTTGGAGGTGGAAGTTTAGACATCACCTCAATATTCGCATTGTCGACCTCTATGCCATTCTTTGAAATCTTGTGGCCAAGTACAATGCCTTCCTCGATCATGAAATGGAATTTCTCCAAATTCAACACCAAGTTCGTTTCTTCACACCTTGCTAATACTTTATCCAAATTTTCCAAGAAATCATCAAAGGAATCCCCGACCACCGAGAAATCATCCATGAAGACTTCAAGGTAGTCCTCGACCATATCTATAAAGATCGCCATCATATACCTTTGAAAAGTCGCCAGTGCATTACATAAGCTAAATGGCATCCGCTTGAAAGTGAAAGTACCATAGGGACATGTGAAAGTTATTTTCTTTTTATCTTCTGGAGCAATAAGGATTTGGTTGTATCCTGAATATCCATCTAGAAAGTAATAGAAATCACGGCCGGCCAACCTATCAAGAATTTGATCAAGGAAGGGAAGTGGAAAAATGATCCTTTCTCGTGACTTTGTTAAGCTTGCGATAGTCAATATACACTCTACACTTGGTCACTGTTCTTGTGGGAATCAACTCGTTCTTGTCATTGGTGACCACTGTCATGCCCCCTTCTTTGGGACACATTGCACCAGAAAAGTCCACGTACTATTGGAAATGTGGTAGACAACCCCGACATCCAACCATTTGATAATCTCCTATTTGACCACGTCTTGCATAGCTTCGTTGAGTCTTATTTGATGTTCAATAGATGTCTTGGCATCTTTCTCCAAGTTAATCTTATGCATGAAAAATATGGGGCTTATTCCCCGAATATCTGCCAAAGTCCATCCAATCTCCTTCTTCCTCTTGTGGAGCACCGCCAATGTGGAGTCAACCTGCATGTTGGTCAAATAGGAGGAAAGAATAACCGGTAAAGTAGAACAAGGGCCAAGAAATTCATACCTAAGATGTGGAGGCAATGGCTTCAACTCCAATGTAGGAGGCTCTTCAATTGAAAGCGTTGTAGGAGGAGTTTTCCTATTCTCAAGATCCAAGGAAAGTTTCCGGGGTGCATAGTAGTACGACCCCATTCCTTGCAAAGAATTCACACATTCCATGAAGCCATCCATCTCGTCATCGTCAAAGTTGAGCAAGACGGCCTCCAACATATCGCCCACATTAATCGTGGCACTTGTATCATCAATAATCACATCGGTCACCAAGTCCACGAAAGAACACACTTCATTGCAATTTGGTTGCCGTATAGATTTGCACACATGTAACAATATCTTTTCATCACCTACCCAGGAAGTGAGTTCTCCGGCTTCCACATCAGCAAGAGCCTTCCCCGTGGCAAGGAAAGGTCTTTCAAGAATAATCGGCACCTCATAGTCTACTTCACAATCAAGAATAATAAAATCTGCCGGATGAATGAACTTATCAACACGAACCAATACATCTTCAATCACTCCCAGCAGTATTTTCATTGTACGATAGGCCATTTGTAATCTCATAGATGTGGGTCTTGGTTGCCCAATTCTCAAGGTCTTGAAAACCGAATAGGGCAACAAATTGATACTTGCCCCAAGATCACAAAGAGCTTTAGCAAACTCAACACTTCCAATGGTACAAGGGATTGTGAAAGCACCGGGATCTTCCAATTTAGGAGCCATCGAATGCACAATCACACTCACTTGATGAGTAACCTTGATAGTTTCAAAATTCATCGACCGCTTCTTTATCACCAAGTCCTTCATAAAATTTTCATAACCGGGCATTTGCTCCAAGACTTCAACTAATGGCACATTTATCGAGAGACTGTTCATCATGTCAATGAAGTTTTTGAATTGATTCTCGCCATTTTTCTTGGCGTGCCTTTGAGGATATGGATGAGGTGGCTTAGGCAATGGTGCCTTAGCCGTTTGCACTATCGATTTCGGTATGTCAATAACATGATCCCTAGATGGGTTCACTTCCTCTTGAGTCTCTTCCACAATGTCATCAATAGCAATCCACACTTCATCATTTTCTTGCACCACATTGTTCGGGATCTCCTCTTCTTCTATCACTTGCTCATCATCCACAAGTTTCCTTTAACTTGAGGTGGATGCATTCCCACCTCTTCCACTTCTTGTAGTAATGGCTATGGCATGCCCCGTATTGTTCTCACCCTTTGGGTTCACCACCGTGTCACTTGGTAGTGCCCCCTTAGGACGAGAATTTAAAGTTTGAGAGATTTGCCTCATTTGTACTTCTAGGTTGCAGATCGATGTGCTATGTGAAGCAAGTTGGGCATCATAATCGGCATTCTTATCCATCATTTTATTGAACATGTTCTCAATACGGCCCATTTTATTCTTGGAAGAACTAGGACCATGGGAAAGATAAAGAGGTGGGTTGCTAGGTTGTTGATACATCGGGAGACTTTGAAAACCCGACCCCCGATTTCCTTGATTGTTTTCCAATCGCCTTGATTATTGCCTCCCCCGTTGCCTTGGTTATTGTTGTTATGCCAATTCCCTTGATTATTGCTTCCACTCCAATTGCCTTGGTTGTTGTTGTTGTTATTCCAATTGCTTTTATTATTTCCACCACTCCAATTCTAATTGCCTTGATTATTTTGAGGTCTCCATTATTGTTGGCTAGGGCCTTGGTAATTGTTTCTTTTCCTTTGAAAGTTGTTCACATATTGGACCACCTCTTCTTGGTCATTGTAAGATTCATCTTGATCAAATCCACTATCATCTTGCACAAAATTGTCCACTCTTTGTTGTACTTGTGGACTTCTTTTTCTTCGCTTGTTGATCATCATACCTACTCCCTCCATTGCATTGACTTGCCTCGGGTTTCGCACTTGTTGAAATTGAGCCTTTGCCAATTGGTTCATGGTAGTAGTCAACTAGGCTATGGCTTGTCCATGATCATGCAACTCTTTGTGAAGGTGTATCACATTGGGGGCACATTGGGGGCACATTAGCCCGAGATTGCCATACCGATGAAGTATCCTTCATCTCATTCAAGATATCACACGCCTCCGCATAAGATGCAGTCATGAAGTTCCCACCGGAAAGTTGATTCATTGCACATTGGTTGGTTGTATTGATCCCCCGATAGAAAGTTTGTTGAATCATGTTCTCCGTTATATCATTGTTGGGGCATTCTTTCACCATTGTTCTATACCTTTCCCATATCTCGTACAGTGGTTCATTGGGCTCTTGCTTGAATCTAGAATTTCATCCCGAAGAATAGCCATGTGCCCAGGAAAAAAGTACATAGAAATAAATTTCTCTGCTAATTCATACCAAGTATGAATGGAATGATTTGGCAAACGTTCCAACCAATCTAAAGCTTTCCCCCATAGAGAGAAGGGGAAAAGCCTTAGCCTCAAAGCATCCTCGAAGACATTTGTTTGTTTACTCCCCCAACACGTATCTACAAACCCATTCAAGTGTTTGTATGCATTTTCACCCGGTGCACCAGTGAAGAACCCTCTTTGCTCGAGAAAAGTGAGCATCACATTGGTTATTTGAAAGTTTCTCGCCCTAATACGGTGAGGGACTATAGTACTTGCATACCCTTAATTCGGCAATACCCGGTGTGGAGCCGCTCGTGGTAGAGGTGGAGGTGGAGCGGGTATATTATCTTGAGGCGCTCGGCCTCGTCTATTTACTTGAGGTTCAAGAGGGACCTCATCCATTTGATCATCCTCAACATCCACGTCCCCCAAAGCTATGTTTCCGAGATCATTGTTTGCCATGATTGCACCTGCAATTTCTCAACACGTTAGTAACAACAATGGAAAAGAAGATATTTCAAAAACACACCTAAATATATAGTTAACACCATTTTTAGCTCCCTGAAAATGATGCCAAAAATTGAAGTCGTCCAATTTCACACATCAATTCAAGGTTATGCAACAGTCGATTGCAATAATAATACCCAACAAGGGTCGGGATCGATTTTCACTAGGAACTATATATATGAGTTTGGAGTATATATTGTAGTATGTGAGTTTGACTATCTCAATTTACACTTTCACAAACTTGGGTTATTTCTATGTCTAATTTAAATCTAAGATTAAAAAGTTAAGAAATAAAACTAAGAGAATTGTTTTTGTTATTTTTCAAATTTATTAAAAAGCCTAGGGCTATGACCATCGCCTAGGTGTTTGCATAATGGGATATAAACCTTAATGTTTGTTTTATTGATCGGGGTGTATTATATCTATCAATACTCAATTACCCACTCAATACATCTCGATCAGAGTGATTTTGCCCAGTTTGTCTTTCTCAAGTCCAAATTGGTATTGCACAAAACGGTTGATAAAAGCTCAAGTTGGGTTATTACTATCTCTAGGTTGAACCCTTTAATTGGGACTGTCAATCTCTCGATTAACCTAATTTTTTGTTAGCCAAGTCTTCCTAGACTAAGTCACTATTTCTCACGTAGAGACCAAGTCAAATAAGCTTGAACTAATGTTTGCAACCATTAATTCCACAAATTAAAGGAAGAACAAGGCTAAATAATAAACACCCAACCATAAACAAGCATCAAATTAAACACCCATAAGGTTTACACACTAGGGTTGGGTCATAACCCTAGTGAAAATCTAGCTACTCATGCTTGCGATTGAAGAAATAGAAGAAGCAATTCTAATTAAACTCATATTGCAAAATTAAAATGATAAAATCTATGTTACAATATCCCAAAATATGAAAAACTACTAATAGAAGTAAAGAGAAACGGCTACTGCAGATAATGATGTCAAAAGTTAACCTAAAATTGTGAAACTCGAATATTTATTCAGGGCTTGAAATTTTAGACAAAAATGCATGTTGGGAAGTTTTGCGGCCGCACAATTCCATGTGCGGTCCGCACTTTTCTTCAAATTGTCAGGATGGGAAGTTTGCGGCCGCATAATTATGATTTGCGGCTGCAATGCACTCTTTCTGTGGTCCGTACTCGATCTTCTGCAATCCGTGCTTTTACTCCTGCGGCCGCACAATTCCTGTGCGTTCCGCACTTTTGATAGACTTGGAGTGCATACTCTCTGAACTTTGCTCTTGGCCCAGCTTTTGCGGCCGCAAAATTCATGTGCGGACCGCAATGGTGCGGACCACACTTTGCACCAAACTCTGCTGGCTTTTCCTTCATCGTCTGCGGCAGCAAATGATATTCCGCGGTCCGATTTCTGAGCTTCTGTGACTTTTATGTCCTTGAGTTCAAATTACTCCTTTTTGAGTTGGATTTCATCTCAAGGGTTCATCTTCCAATATTCCTGTAATTAAGCACATTTCGTTAGTTTTCGGGAACACAATTAAACGCTTTTGGACTAAAACAAAAGCTAAAAAGCGCTAATAAATAGTCAGAATCCCTATTTATCAATGTTGTTATTTCTCACTCTTCAACTCCATCAGCTTCATCTCCACCTTCACCAGCAACTACTACATCATTTCCATCTTCGTCTACTCTTCTACCAGCGGTTGCTACACCATCTCCATCGGCTGCACCTGACCATGAAGAAGTTGTTCCTCTTCTACAGTCCCTGGTTCATGGGAACTTGGGCAGAATTATGCTGCACCTTCTGAATATCCACAAATGAGTAGGAACATTACTCTTTCAGTCTCTACCAGGTGTAACCTGCTATCACGACCGGTGGAACTTGCTAATTACCTGAAGCCTTTGGCTTCAGAAAAATTCTGGGAAAAACTTCAGACACTCTCGGGAGAGTGTTTGTTAAACAATGCTATGCATAATGCCGCAACGATACGTTCCTTCCTTCCTCTGTTATTTCTTCTATTTTGAACGAATGTATTCTAAATTTTACCTCTTATTTTGTAGGCTAACTTTATTGCTTCTGAGGGCTTCAAAGGTTGATTCGTGAGAAGGAAGAACTTACTTCTGAAAGGGATCAGCTTTTGGCGGAACGGGACCAGAATGTTCTCCGCCTCTCGGAACTGGAAACCAAAGTTGCTGATGCCATTGTTTTGGAGGCTCGCTTACAGCAAAACGAGCAAAAAGTGGTAACCCTTAGCGAAGACATTGGGCCACTGAGGGTTAGATTTGATGAGGCCAAGGCCAAATGGGCAGAAGTCCAGAACGCGGTTCTTGCTGCAGCTGACCGTGATGCTGCCTCCGCTGAAAGAGTGATTAACTTGGAGGCAGCCTTGAACTCCAAAAGTGAAGAGCTTGCTGCCGTGGAGGTGAAACATGCCCAGCTAGAAGAGAAGTACAGAAAACCTATTGAGCATAATAGGCTCTTTCGTTCAACTATCTGCGAGCTCGAGGTCAGCCTCAAATCTGCTAGATCTACCCGGGAAAACCTTTCCGCCGAGATTACTCAACTCAAAGAAGAACTTAAGAGCCAAGCGGCTTCCCTAATTGTTGAAAGAACGTATTCCACGTATGGCATGAGTAGAAAAACCTTGGAAGATACCAAAGCTGGTATCATTGATGTTGATGCCCAAATTGCTAAGGCCCGAGAGCTTGAGTTGGCTGCAAACAATGGACTTCCAGTGCGGCTTGATGTTCCAGGTTCTTCTGCTTCCGGTTTCGAATTTTCAGAAACTGAAGAGGGATCGGAAGGCGATGAGGCCGATGACCAAATTGGGTAAATCGTTAAGCCATCGGTGGAACCACCTACTCTTCTCGGTAATGCGGATCTTCCTACTGGTCCTGGAGGCGCTGCAATTTAGCTTTTCCTTTGTTTTCTCATTTGGTACTTGTAATGTTTTGGCCCGTTCTTGTGAATAAAGAAATACCTTTTGTTCAAATATCGTTTGTGTCTTACTTTCATTTGAATATCCATGCAAACTTTTAACTTTTGTATTTGCTCAAGCATTTCGCGCATGCTGTTCAATTCGCGCTTTATTATGAGTAGTCTCAGATTCCTTTTCTTCGAAGCATTTTGGTTCCGAGTATTATCCCTTTCACGTGAGGGTTTTGATGAATTTTTGTGCAAGTTTGCTTTTTGCGTCCTTTTTATATGCGGCTTCAGATGTATTTTTTCCCGATGGCATTTTGGATTTCGGGCATTGATTCTTCCGGAACCAACCCTTTAACGTGAAGATTTTTATAAGAGAGGGCCCTCTTATGTTTACGGTGCTCTTGAAGAGGACATCTCCTGTTCATTACGGTACTAATATTTGAAGTACTTGTTTAACTTTCAAATAAAAAAATCAGCTAACCGCTCAGACAAGAAACAAGATAAAAGCAAAAAGATTATTCCTTCTATTTTCAAAAATTACATAAGCATTTTGCTATGCAGAAAAGAAATTTCCATTACCATTTCCGGTCTCGATGATGCATTTTGCTTCTGAATTTTTGTTCCCGGTTGACATGGCAGCATTATTGTTGTATCCCCATATCATTCCCCCCCCCTCCCCAGTGTTTGAATGCGAATTGGAACACTTGAAGTCTTATATCTTCGAAGGTCCCACCAATTAATTGCTAGGTAATCCTTCACTCGACAACATATCTTGTTTCCCCTTAGGAATCCATGCTATCGAGTGAAAGAATACCTAACAGTCCTCTGGCGGTTTGTGCCCGTGAACGGTTGGGTAACCTCTATTTGGTAGCAAACTTAACTTCCCAGTGGGAACTTGCTATCAAACCAAAGATTACCTAATCGTCCCCGAGTGGGAGCTTGTTTGCTTTCCTTGCTATCAAAGGTCTTATTGTTGTGTTCTTCGTAGTATGCTTTCTATCGCTGCCTCGTTAAAAACCTTGCTAGAAAAACCCAATTGGGACAAAAACTTAACGAAGGGAAAAAGAGTGCAGAACATACTTTCTGTTTGGGTGTTGTTCATCAACAATAATATCTTTTGAGGTGTGCCACATTCTAGTTGTTGGGAAACTTGTCCCAATTCTGGTTCTCCAACTCGCATGATCCTTTCCCAATCAAAGCTAAAATCTGGTAAGGACCTTCCCACATTGGACCTAGCTTTCCCGTGTTGAGCTCCCGGGTATTTTGTGTTACTTTCCTTAGAACCAAGTCTCCTACTTTGAAACACCGAAAATTGGCTCTTCGGTTGTAATATCGCTCCATCCTCTGCTTTTGAGCTGCCATTCTTACATGCGCCAAGTCCCTGTGTCCATCGAGCAGTTCCAAGTTGATTCGCATTGCTTCGTCGTTCGATTCTTTATTTGTCTGAGAATACCCCAAAGTAGGCTCGCACACTTCAACCGGGATTAGAGAACCGTACACGAGGGAAAAATGAGTTTCTCCTGTACTTGATTTGGCTGTTGTTCGGTAGGCCCATAGAACTCCTGGCAACTCTTCGGGCCATTTGCCTTTTGCTGCTTCCAACCTTTTCTTGAGGTTTTGAATTATCAATTTGTTTGTTGACTCTGCTTGACCATTTGCGCTTGGATGATAAGGCAAGGATATGATTCTCTTAATTTTTAGGTCTTCGAAGAACTTTGTAACTTTTGCACCAATAAAATGTGGCCCATTATTTTATGCTATCTCTTTTGGTATTCTGAACCTGCAAATTATATTTTCCCACAAAAAATCGACCATTTTGTGTTCTCCGATCTTCTGATAAGAACCTACTTCCACCCATTTAGAAAAATAATCAGTCAAAATTAAAAGAAACCTTACCTTTCCAGGAGCCGGTGGCAGCGGTCCGACGATGTCCATCCCTCATTTCAAGAACGACCATGGGGACAGAACCGAATGTAACGGTTCTGCCGGTTGATGTACTAGTGATGCGTAGCATTGGCACTTATCACATTTTCGTATGAAATCTTTGGCGTATTGTTCCATGCGAGGCCAATAATATCCTGCCTGTAACAATTTCAGCACCAAAGACTCTGCGCCTAAGTGATTGCCACATATCCTTTCGTGGATTTCTCTCATGACATAGTCAGCTTCTGATGCTCCTAAACACCGGGCCAGCGGGCATTGGAAAGATTTTCTATACAAATGGCCTTTCCTGAAGCTATAACGTGCAGCTTTGGTGCATAACGCTTGTGACACTTTGGAATCGTCGGGCAACTTTCCATGCTCGAGGTAGTTGATTATTTCGTTTCTCCAGTCCCAGACTAGACTAGCCGAATTCACTTCATAGTAATCATCTACATCAAGGACTGAACTCATCAATTGTACCACTGTTCCGGACTCCGATCCCTTTATTTTCATCGATGAACCTAAGTTTGCTAATGCATCCGTTTCTGCATTATCCTCTCTCAGGATATGAGTGATTGACCACTCATGGAATCGTGCCAAAAGCGCCTGGACCTTTATCACGTATTGTTGTATACGTTCTTCTTTGGTGTCAAAGATCCCGTAAACCTGATTTACCACCAGATGTGAGTCACATTTGATTTTGATAACCTCGGAATCAAGTCCCCAGGCTAATTCGAGCCCTGCAATCAAAGCTTCATACTATGCTTCATTGTTAGTTAAAAGAATTATTCTGATAGCTTGCCTTAAGGTTTTCCCCGAAGGCGTGATTAAAACTATTCCGAGCCTGGACTCTTTTACGTTCGAGGCTCTATCTATAAATAAAGTCCAAACCCCTGATGTTGATTCCGACACCATGACTGCCTCCTTGGTTGCCAAAGGTAGCAGTCCCGGACTAAAATCGGCCACGAAGTCAGTCAAGACTTGCGACTTATTTTCCATCCTCCTTTTATATTCTATGTCGAATTCACTCATTTCGACGGCCCATTTGGCTAATTTGTTCGAGAGTTCGGTTTATGAAGGATGTTCCGTAAAGGGAAAGTAGTCACTACAGCTATTGGGTGGCATTGAAAATAGGGCCTCAGCTTCCGAGTGGCGACTACGAGAGCTAAAGCCAGTTTTGCCAAATGTGGGGTAGCGAGTTTCTGCTCCCGTTATAATTTTGCTAACGTAGTAAATAGGAAACTGCGTGCCTTCGTCCTCCCGGACTAAAACCGCACTTACCGCAACTTCTAAAACTGCGAGGTAGACTAGCAATATTTCGCCTTCTTTTGGTTTCGAAAGTAATGGAGGGCTTGATAAGTACTTCTTCAGGTCCCTCAAAGCCTGCTGGCACTCCGGCGTCCATTCTAAATTGTTCTTCTTTTTGAGCAATGTAAAAAAGCGATGACACTTTTCTGACGACCGGGAAATAAACCTGCTCAAAGCTGTAAACCTTCTTGTGAGTCTTTGGGCTTCCTTCAAGTTTGATCATTGATCCGGGATATCGTCTATGACCTTGAATCTGTTAGGGTTTACCTAAATTCCCCTTGGTGAGACCAGAAACCCCAGGAACTTATCGGAGCTGACCCCGAATGCGCACTTTTCGGGGTTAAGTTTCATGTTATGCTCCCTCAGGATATCGAATGTTTGTTTGCAAATGCTTAAGCTGGTCACCTGCATTTAAAGATTTAATGAGCATATCGTCTATATAAACTTCCATGGTTCTTTCTATTTTCTTTTCAAACATCTTATTTACGAGCCGTTGATAAGTGGCTCCAAAGTTTTTCAACCCGAAAGGCATTACCTTGTAACAATATGTACCGAAATTTAATATAAATGAAGTCTTTTCCTGATCTTCCGGGTTCGTCTTAATTTGGTTGTACCCAAAATAAGCATCAAGTAAACTCATTAACTCGTGCCCGGTCGTGGCATCAATCATTTGATCGATATTTGGCAGTGGAAACGAATCTTTCGGGCACGCCTTATTAAGATCTTTATAGTCTACACACATACAAAATTTATTGTTCTTTTTAGGAACTACTACTACATTAGCTAGCCAATCTAGATATATTACCTCTCTAATTGAACCAAATTTAAGCAAGCAGGTTACCTCTTCTTTGACGAATTTATTCCTAGCCTCGAAAATAGGGCATTTCTTCTGTCATACTAGTGGTACGTTAGGGTCCAAACACAGCTTGTGCACGACTATTTCTGTCGGGATACCTGTCATATCATCGTGAGACTATGAAAAACAATCAGTGTTAATTTTAAGGAATTCAATAAAGCTAGACCTGAGCTCGAGGTGCAGTCCTGTTCCCAAGTAAAATTTTCTTTCTAAAAATTCTTCAAACAATGTCACTTGCTCTAGTTCCTCTGCCGTGGATTTCGTTGCGTTCGTTTCTTCCGGAACTTGGAAATATCTCGGCACCTGATATTGTTCTGACGATTATGTCCCTGAAATAACTTCTTCTAACTCGGGAGTAGGCGTCGGTTCCTGTAATTGCTATGTCATGCGCTCCTTCCTTTTGCTACTGGAAACTGAGATTGCATTCATCTCCCTCACTGTCGGTTGGTCACCTCTTATCTGCTTGATTCCTTTGGGTGTCAGAAACTTCAGCAATTGGTGATATGTTGAAGGTACAACTTTCATCTCGTGTAACCATGGTCTTTCTAAGATGATTTTGTATCCCATATCACCATCGACTATTTCGAAGAGAGTTTTTTTCATTACTCCTTCAGCATTCGTGAGCAGTAAGATCTCTCCCTGGGCCGTCACACTCGCAAGGTTGAATCCAACGAGGAGTTTTGTAGCCGGAATATTACTTCCGGTGAGTTTAGCTTGTTCCAATACTCTCTATTGTATGATATTAGTCGAACTTCCTAGATCTACTTGAACACACTTAATTTTAAAATCTAACACATATAAAGAGATTACCAATGCGTCGTTGTGTGGTAACAGCAATCCGTCTGCGTCTTCCTCCATGAAAGTGATATCGTCCTCCCAGAGTCTTTTGCTGTGAGTTATCGATACTTTAGTCTTCTATGCCTCCAAAATGGTGACCCCGTTAATCTTGTCCCCCCCCCCCCCCCCCCATAGATCATGTTGATCATTTGGCGTAGGGTTTATTCTCATGCTTACGAGGATTCCGTGTTGACTCTGTTGCAACCGTAATTGTTCTTAGCTCGATCATTCAAGAATTCTCGGAGATGATCATTCTTCAATAGCATTGCCACCTTCTCCCGAAGATGTCGGTAGTCCCCTGTCCGGTGACCGTTCGTCCTGTGGTATTCGCACTAAAAATTGGGATCCCTCTCGGAAATCGTGCTTCTTTAATGTTCCTCATGGTTGACACCAGTTCCACTACACTAATGTTGAAGTTATATTATGATAACATGGGGTAAGAAAGATCTCGAGACCCCACGTTTGTTTATCTTGAAGTGATTTATTGCTTCGACCACGATCAGTCCCTCTGTCAACGGTGAACATGTTTGCTGCTCGGAAATTTCTGCCATGGCTTCGGTACGCTCGTAGGGCAAAAACCGACCCCTCGAAGTCCGCCTATTCGCGTCGTAGTCATCCTGTGATTTTTCTCTATTCTTCTCTCGTCCTTTGGTCGATGATGTTAACCAACCTGGTCATCTTCGATCCTTATCTTCGACTCGTACCGGTTGTGAACATCTGCCCAGGTTGTTGCTTGAAACTTAAGCAAGCTCCCCTTCAGCTTCCAAGAAGCGTATGAACTTCTCGGATTCAAACCTTTGGTGAATGCTTCAGCTGCCCATTCATCCGGGATGACCGGGAGCAACATTCTTTCATTCTGGAATCGTGTAACAAACTCTCGTAATAATTCTGATTCTCCTTGTGCAATCCTGAATATGTCGGCTTTCTGGGCATGCACCTTTTTGGACCCGGCATAAGCTTTAATGAAAGAATCCACGAGCATCTCAAAGAAATCTATGGAATGCTCGGGCAGTAACAAATACTACGTTAGGGTTCCCATCGTGAGAGTTTTACCGAATTTCTTTAACAACACTGATTTAATTTCATGAGGAGCTAGATCATTTCCTTTTACCGCAGTTGTGTAGGTGGTAATATGTTCCTGTGTGTCTGAAGTTCCATCATACTTTGGAACTTCAGGCATTTTGAAACAGTTCGGGATTAGTACTGGTGACGCACTTGGCTTGTACGGTAATTGAACATACTTCTTTGAGTTCAGGCCTTTCAATACTGGTGGTGCGTCCGAGATTTGATCCATGCAGGCATTTACTTCCCTCATAAACAGTAAAAGCTCATATTTGAATGAATCGTTCTTGTTGTTGAGACCTGATTTGCTCCCCCCAAGCCCCTTCGGAGCCAACTTCACCCCTGGGAGTATTGTTATCGACTCTCTACGTTGTTTGTTCTGCGGGAATAACGAGAGGAATTGGATTACGCCTGTTTGCATTATTTGAAGCACCTGATAACGCCTGCTTCAGTTCCTTCATAACCTGATCCTGCCGCGTGAGATGACCTAGGATGATTGCATGTTGCTCTTGCAAGATCCTCACAGCATCCGCTACTTGCTCCTCGTCAGCATCATCAGGAGTTGTCTCCCGAACCTGTCGAGGGTACCGTCTGTCATGCACCGGCATGGCATAAGGCTGTCCAACGAGACGGGCCATCCTGTCTTGTCCCGGTCCCAGTCCCGATCCCATCTCGTCCCGTCCCGTCCCGTCCCAATCTCGTCTCGTTTATCCCATATTAAACCGTACACGGGATGGGACGGGATGACCATTTCATCCCGTTTATCCCGTCCCGTCCCGCCAGTCCCGTCTATCCCGCGTGTTATTTATTTATTTTTTTAAATAGAGTCGTTGGCCAACGACTATTAGTGCTTAATATTTGTGTTTACTTTGCGTGTTCTATTTTCGTATTTCATTTGTGTTTAATTTTTATGTTAACTTTTTAAATTTAATTTCATATTTAAATTATGGCTCCTAAAAATGTATTTGGCATGTTTAAAAAAAGTAGTAAAGCTGATAGTAGTAGTAATCCTAATCCTAATCCTAATCCTAATCCTTCTCCTAGAATTAGAAAACATAAAGATAAAATGACTCATGTTGATAAAACTTCATTTTTCCAACTCCCCGCGTGTTATAATATTAATTTCGGAGAACAACTAAATCCTGAAACTTTACAAAGACAATTTGGCTTGAAATTATATTAAATAAATTATAACTCTATTACAATTACTAAAATATTTCATTACAAGTCTTTTTTTTTAATATTTTATAATTCTTTACGTAGTTGCTTTATAATTTAGTAAGTTTTAAGTTTATTAAATAAGTCAAAAAACTAGTCGTTGCAAGCTTTAAAAATTTAGTCATTTTCAAAAAACTAGCCGTTGCCAAACTTAATGCTTAAATAATTAAAAATAAATTTAAAAACAAGGCCCACTTAAGGCCCGCGAACCGTCCCGTCCCAACCCGTTTGTTAGCGGGATGGGATGGGCCTACCGTTTCGTCCCATTTATCCCGTCCCGCTTAGGCCCGCCTCGCCACCGTCCCAGCTAAATATCGTCCCGTCCCATTCTGTCCCGTTTATTTGGTCTTGTCCCGTCCCATTAGACAACCTTAGCGTGACGTCATTCCCCTCATTGCAGGTGTCACTGATTAAGTCCTCAAAATGAGGTTGATCCCCTCGAATTTCAGGGTTGTATGCATCGTTAAAAGTGTTATCTGTCATTTTTTGCGATTTTTGCTAAGACAAAATAGTCAAAACACGTTAGTAAAAAAGGTAAGGATCAATTTAATTACACGGCTGTCTAGGTCCCACGGTGGGCACCAATCTATTTACCCGTAAAATGGTACAGTTAAATTTATACGTGATTTCTAGACAAATAAATTAATTTGATCCTAAAATAATATAATAATCGATGAAATACACAATACTTAGCCTTAGAATATAGATGAAATAGCAAAGATGGTGATTTCATGAACACGGTTTCCGAACACCGCAATGATGAGATAAAAAAGTGAGAGAGTGAAATTGTATAAAGCTTTGTATAGAATATAGTATATGTTCTTGCCAGAAATTTCGTGTCCCTTACAATGGTAACTGAGCTCATTATTTATAGCTAAGCCTAGGGAAAAAGGTCTTAGGATCATGCCCTCCTTTAATGCCAATTATGAGGGTCATTGATGAAGATGTAACGTTGAGCGTAAATGCCAAATTCTTTGTAACAGACCATCGCTCTTAATGTTGTAGAATATTCCTTAGTAAATGCTACTGGGCGCAGATCATTTAATACACTTTTATGAACATTATCCGTTTCGGTGACAAGTGCAGTGGTTGCGTTCGGTCCTCAGCCATTCCATCTTGGATTCCACGTGTCCTCCTTTTAGTCAGCCACGTATCCTATCATATTTTACCCTATATAGATAGTCTCACTGCTTTCCAGTGACATAACTTTGTATTACCGGGAAGTTGGTAGAAACCTCTTTTTGGCGGGAATTACTATAATTCCCTCTGAAGGTCTCTCACAGTTGATTAGACGCACATCTCTCCGCATTTAATGCCCCGAACACACGTCATCCCATGATTCAACACAGCTTTTACCGATTATAGAGGTAATCATGGACATGAATTTAGCCGCCAAAATTTTACTTATACGCAACTTTCTAATCCTTTGCGTTTCACAATTGCTTGAGCTTCTGATTTGGATCCTTGTTTTCCATCATTTTTCTAATTTTCTTCAAACACAAAGTCTTTACTGTCTTCTTTTCCAATGAATTCTTCCTCCGACTATGGATTCCATCATCCCAAGAAGGCTTAGTACTTCGAAGGATTTTGTAGAGAAATTTCCTATTGCTAGCCCTCGTACATGGGCTGTCAATAAGTACCCTTATTCCATTCGTCCTTCCAGTATTCCTGCTGTGAAGGAGGACTGTCACTGCAATGAGTTAGAGATTATCACTCCTGATCTATCGGAGGGAGTGACCCTTCTCAAGGAAGGTTTTACATACTTTTTCACGTATCCCTTTACTTTGGGTGTGTTTTCTTTGAGCGGAGAGCTTGATTCCGTGATTGTGGAGTTTTGCCTTTGCTACTAGGTATGTTTGGCACAGGTAAGTCCTTCAGTGTGGAGGACGATCGCTTGCCTCCGACGCTTGTGCCAAGAAACTAGGGAGGAGCTAACCTTAGCTCATGTGATGAATCTCTATTCCCCCAAGATCTTCCGCGAGGGAATGATAAACCTTTGCAAGCGTGGCCACCATGCTTTGTTATCTAGAATGGATGATGACAACGACCATGGGTGGATGGAATGGTTCATTGCAGTTGCCACCAACGACATCATTCCAACAATGGCTTCATCCTTTCCGGTTGCTTGGAAATGCACTCGTAAGTTCTTTGTATAATATTCCTCTTACTAGATATTCCTCTATGGCCGTATCATCTCTTTACTCTTCGCATGTTTCAACAACTCGATGGCTCCCACCAGTGGTGGAAGGCTTGAACCGGTGGGTTCAGAAGATTTTGGACGTCACAAAGCCCGAAACTCGTTCGTGGAAAGAACTGGCACTTAAATACGGGTAGAAGGCCAAAAATCACGGTAACTCTAATTTACCTTGCTTCCATTTTTGTATATGAAGAACTTGGTTGAACCCTTCTGACTTTGTTCATGGAATCAGGTCTAGCTGCGGGCTCTGTTGTTGTCCCCAAGGAGGACGTTCTGGTTGTTCATGCTGATGCAACGAGGCTGCTTCAGGAAGCACTTACTCGACTAGGTATCTCTGGGCTTATTTCGGGTGCAAATATTTTTTACGGAGTCTCCGGCCGGAAGATAAACAAACAAAGAGACAACGCTCCTCTATGGCCAGGGAAAAGAATAAAAGGGCAAAGGTTGATGCCCCCGAATAAACTCTGGTGGTGATGATGACTGGTCCTCCTTCTGGTACACCATGACGATTGATGATGATGAAGAAGTTATTGATGAGGGAGCTTCTTTACACAAAAGACAACGATCCTCATCATCTCAACAGGATCCTCGACCTGTTGAAATAGTTACACCAACTGAAGACGATGTCTCGACACTTTGGGGAGAATCTGATTTGGTAGAATATGCCAACTCCTATTTTCGGGCCCCAATTGCTGCAACCGGTGCTGCGGGGCTGAGTACCAGGTCCTTGCCGTTTTTGGTTGGCGAGCATCAAACAACCAGCACTGCCTTTGATGTTGCTGCTTCTCACTCTTCAACTCCATCAGCTTCATCTCCACCTTCACCAACACCAACAACTGCTACATTATTTCCATCATCGTCTACTCTTCCACTAGCGGTTGCTACACCATCTCCATCTGCCGCACCTGACCATGAAGAATGTGTTCCTCTTCCACAGTCCCCCGTTCATGAAAACTTGGGGTAGAATTATGCTGCTCCTTCTGAAGATCCACAAAGTAGGAGGAACATTACTCTTTCGGTCTCTACTGGTGCAACCTACTATCGCGGTCGGTGGAGCTTGCTAATTACCTGAAGCCTTTGGCTTCATAAAAAGACTTGGAAAAGATTCATACACTCTCAGGAGAGTGTTTGTTGAACAATGCTATGCATATTGCCGCAGCGGTACGTTCCTTCCTTCCCCTGTTATTTCTTCTATTTTGAACGAATGTATTCTAAATTTAACCTCTTCTTATTTTGTAGGCTAACTTTTTTGCTTTTGAGGGTCTTCAAAGGTTGATTCGTGAGAAGGAAGAACTTACTTCTGAACGGGATCAACTTTTGGCTGAACGGGACCGGACTCTTCTCCGCCTCTCGGAACTTGAAACCAGAGCTGCTGATGCCATTGTTTTGGAGGCTCGCTTGCAGCAAAGCAAGCAAAAAGTGGTAACCCTTAGCCAAGAAATTGGGCCGCTGATGGTTAGATTTGATGAGGCCAAGGCCAAATGGGCAGAAGTCCAGAACGCGGTTTTTGCTGCAGCGGACTGTGAGGCTGCCTCCGCTGAAAGAGTGATTAACTTGGAAGCAGCCTTGAACTCCAAAAGTGAAGAGCTTGCTGCTGTGTAGGTGAAACATGCCCAGCTAGAAGAGAAGTACAGAAAAATTATTGAGCATAATAGGTTCTTTAGTTCAACTGTCCGCGAGCTCGACGTCAACCTCAAATCTGTTAGATTCACCCGAGAAAACTTTTCCGTCGAGGTTACTCAACTCAAAGAAGAACTTAAGCGTCGAGCGGCTTCCCTCATTATTGAAAAAACGTATAGCATGAGGAGAAACTTCGAAGCTTTCCAGAAATTTGTGGTTAATGTACCCCCTCCCCCCAAAAAAAGAGGAAGCTTTCCATGACACAATGTAGAGTCCTTCTCGTGACAAATACAGGATTTTCTTGTGACTTGACTTGCTTGCACATGCTACGAAGTAGTACTAGTTTGTTTGTAAAGAGAAGAAAGAACTTCCACGTCTCAAACACTGATCATCTTTTTCCCTGAGCTATTGCGCACATCGCCACGGCTTTATTCATTAAACACACATGCACATTAATTAAAGACACAGAGGCTGGCCTTGTGGGGACTGTGTAGACAACCTTAACTGAATGCCAACTTTACGGAACTCAAAGTTTGACCATCCTTCTCCACCTTATAATTTCTTCTCTCTTTCCCCTGTCGTGAGGTGCACTTTTTAAAGCAAATAACAAAACCCAAACCATAATATGAATAAATTCATTCCACCACTTTCCTTTTTTACACTAGGCCTACGGGTCGTTTGGTTCAAAATATCCCAAATTATATAATTTTGGAAATAAAATCAGGACTATAACATGAGTAACTTATTCCATCTTCTACCAAGACTTTTGTATATAAAAAATACGGGCTTTAGCTAATATCTCCGATCAAACACGAGATAAATTTTTAATTCCAAAATTTATAAATCAAGATAAACTACCTAATTCATATAAAGTGCTTTTATACTACTTCATCGTGTCCATAATAAGTGATATTTTGGCCTTTTTATTTTGGTCCAAAATAAATATCCTTTTACATAATCAAGAAGGAATTAATTTTTTTTTATCCAAAATTTGCTCTTATTTACATATCTCAATATTTCAAGATAACAATTAATTAAGGATAATTTAGTAATACATCTTTTTTTTTTTTTTTAGGAATTCGTATTTTCTTAAAGGGTGTGCCAAAGACGAAAAAGTCACTTATTATGGACCGAAGGGAGTAGTAAATAATTTAACTTATCGTAACAGCTTAGTTGCTACTATTTATACAAATAAATCAAAGATTATCAAAGAAATTTATTAGTAATAATGACCTTAATAAGTGACATAATTGTTTAAGTATGTTCTACGCGGCTACTCCATCACATTGCAGTAACAATCCTACTATTTATTGTGTATATAGGAGTAGCGACCATGTACAGACTTCCCACCTACTCTGTCATTTAACGACTCACGGCAACTAGTAGTAGTGCATCAACTTCAAATTAGCTGGAGCCGGCTAATACGAAAATCGTCAATCTCCATATTACTGAACGATTATAATAGATCTTGCGCAGCTGAACTCTTTTTAAGTCAATTACACTGCTGAGCATTCATTCTCCTCTTTCTTCAATTCTACCATTATGTCAAGCTTGATGGGCTCAAATGGTTTGGTCTTGGCAACAGCAATGGTTGTCTCTGCTGGCACTGTTATTCTTTTTGATCTACTTCGGGAAAAGTATTTGTCAACTATTCAGTTTGAACTTACAAACAACAAACAAGAATATTCCCCACATGGAAAGCATATACTCAAGTCCTGTTTATCTTCGGGTACTATTTTCTCCTAGCTTCTTGGAACACTAGGTGATTGTTTTATCACTGTTTGCATGTGACACTTCTCATATATATTACAGGTGAAAAGAAGAAAAAAAAGAGAGTTCATTTTGCAGCTAATGTGAAAGATTCAAATGGAAATGGCGAGGAGTATAGAAGGGTATTTAAGAAATATTATAGCAAAACTCAAAGTAATTCGTGTGGTATGCCAGAGAATCGTAGAGCTTTGTACACTGGAATTCTCAAGGATCGGGTGCATCGCATGGAGTTCTCTTATTGATCACTAAAAAAAGGAAAACAGAGACAAATTGAGAGAAGAAATCCCAGGCTCTCCTGATTTAATCGTAAATCTTGATGTATGAACATATTTTAGAACATCTAAGCGGCGGAGACACACATATGTACTCAAAGGTTGTTAATCATACATTCTTTTCTCGGAAAATTACATTGTAATTAGGTAAAATTATTTTCTTATGTATATATATATTATAAATTTACACTTCTTGACTTTCGTGAGTTTACTTCTCTATGTTTTGGCCTACTTCGTGAAAATGTTGGCTCCGCTAGAGTCTTAACTTGATTGTTTTTTGCTGATGAGATTAACAACATTTAGTTAGTACTATTAGTCCTGCCAATATTGCTGTATTTGTAAATAATAATTCTGGGAAATATAAGTTATCGTAATGAAACAGTAATTAATTCGAGCCCACTGAATTCACAGTGTTTCCTTAAGGAATTTAATCCCCTCCTAGTACCCAAGGTTATGGATTATTTTCTCCCAGGATAGAACGAATCACACACTGGTGTAGCGGTACTTCAAACCCCAGTGTTTCAGCGAACACAAAGTTCGGTTGCAAATCACACTTACAGTTGCTTTGTTTGAAGTTAAAACAATGCAGAACAAAGGAGTAGAAACTCAGAAAATCGTATGGAAATGCTGAGAGGAAGGAGTGCAATGTATAGCCAAAGTTGAGCGTTTTCAGTTTGGTGTATCTTTCTTCAACAGCTGTTGTACATATTTATAGTAGTCAGCTTTGAAGATGAACGATCCTCCACTTTCCATGGTGGAGTATGCACTAGCTTGTTTGTGGAGCAAGCACTTGGCCATGGTGGGAAGAGCATTAGGCGGCTGCTATTGCAGCTGGTGGTCAATACACGGATTGGAACATATCCGTTACAATTGCGGATAATCTTACGTTAATATTTACTATTAACAAATTAATTTGCTCCAAAAAATTAATCAATCAATCGATCATTTGACCAAATCCAAATCCAAATCCAAATCTGAATCCGAATCTGAATCCGAAGCCGAAGCCGAAACCGAAGCCGAGCGAGCGACGACGACGACGGCGCGAGGCTTGCTTTCTTCTTAACTCTTTAAGAGCTACAAGAAGAGCAATTATATATATATCCACAAAAAATCTTTCCTCTTCCAATATGTGACAATGTCTCATTGTCAAGAGGAGGAAACTTAAACTTTTACTCAAATATTTTATTTTTCCTCAATTTCCAATTCACCCTCATTTTAAGACAATTTCATCTTAAATAACAAAAACCTCAACAATCCCCCACATGAATGGGGAATGGCTATATCAC
>AWOL01S0001008.1:3254-54370 GCA_000715115.1 Nicotiana otophora
CTCAGCTAGTCTTTCCTTGTAGTACTTAGGGGAGACCCTCTGAGTATTGTAAAGTTTCGAGCTTATCACATCATATACCGAAGGGGAGTTGCCTTGGTGTATGTTGTTTGCTGATGATATAGTTCTGATTGATGAGACGATAGGCCGCGTTAATGAGAGGTTCGAGGTTTGGAGACAAACCCTCAAGTCTAAAGGTTTGAAGTTGAGTAGGACTAATACTGAATATCTGGAGTGCAAGTTCAGCGACGTGACATGAGAAGCGGACTTGGACGTGAGGCTTGACTCACAAGTCATCTCCAAGAGAGGTAGTTTCAAATACCTTGGGTCAATTATTTTGGTGTCACGCCCCAAAATCGAGGAGCGCGACCGGTGCTGAACCGAGTGAACCCGGCCGAGCAAGCCTATTAGATTTCCTTCTAACCAAACTCATTCATGAATATATATATATATATATATATATATATATTCATTATACAGACAAAAAAGGTGATCATATCTACAATACAAATTCATTACCAGTAGTTTCACCATTTTAAAGTCTCAAACAGAAAAAGTAATACAACCACAACATAACATAGTTTGACTTCCCCAACACCAATATACAATCAACACTATGTCTACGAAGCCTCTATAGATAGAGAAGAGTACATTGATAATGCCGGCAACAAGGCCCCGGCAGTACCTCAAACAGAATACACAAAGAACAAAAGATACATGACCCCGGGATGAAGTGGCGCTCACCAAGTCAACTGGGAATAAGGTGTACTGCTATCATTGATCAATATCTCGTACGGTGGAACCACCTGCATCCATTAAAGATGCAGCGCCCCTGGCAAAAGGGACATTAGTACCGTCAAATAGCACTAGTATGTATAATTAATCACCCTCTAAATAGAATGAATAATATTACAAGGAGAAATAATCATAAAATAAATTAATGCCTAGAACAATACCAAAACATCAAGTTTCATGTAAATTCCCATATTTTCAGATTGGTGATTCTTAGCACCGATATACCATTGTTCACAATACCATTATTCACAATACCAATACCACCGTACTATTAGCATAGAGTCTGATCATGACTCGATCGGCTAGGATATGTCATTAGAGACATCAACCACAATCACAATTTCAATTACAATTTCCAGCACAATCACCACCATATGTGCGACATGGTGTTCGATCACGACCTGATCGGCTAGGCTGTCCTATTCGAGACATCAACCTTTTTATATCAATCATCGCATTTCATACTTCTTTCACATCTTTTCATTTCATTGGCACTAGTGGCCACAATTATAAAATCATTCTTGGCACACTGGCCGTATTTAGTATTTCATGCTCACCTTTTCAATTTCAAACATACCATCATCAACAACAACAAATACAATTCCATTCAAGGTTTGTACTACACATGTGAGCAATTAAGAGTCTTAGGCACATAGAGATATTTAACAACATTTGGCATAATAGACTTCGTTTGAACTTGACATGAAGTCGAAACATTATTAATGCAAAGCCCATATTTTGAACACACCCTCAATTGATAATATAACAAGAATAGAGCATTTGGGATACTTATTGAACATATATCGTTCGACACAAACTTACTCGGAATGGCCAATTTATAATGAACCACTAGGGTTTACATAATTACATGAATATCGTGGGATTCAATTCTAAGAGAAGAGTTTATGCAACATACCTCAATATTTAAAATATTCCATAAACTCGTAATATTTTGGAAATTATGAATGAAGCTGCTAATGGGAATGAAATAGAAGTTATTAATGAAATCTTTTCAGTGTTGATTAATGGACTACATCTCCTCTTTATTCATAGATGAGTTTGGGTAGAAAGTAATCCAACAGTCTTGCTTGGCCAGGTCATCTCGGTTGAGCGCCGGTCGCGCTCCCAGAGTTTGGGGCATGACAATTTTTGTATCAGAGCCTAAGGTTTTAAAATGTCCAAGAATGTCTCGGAGCCGTGTCTAGTAGTGTCCTTCTAATCGGTGTGTTGTCAACCACCTCTACAATGAGGATGCTACATGGACATTTAGGAAATTTCTCACTTTTTTGATATTCCAAATCATGTGATAGAGCTCAAGATAGCTTGTTAATTTCCTCGTTATGTCTCATTTTTCATATGAGTAACACACGGGTTCGAGGCAGCGAGAAGGAAATGAAAGAGCCAGTTGCTAGGGAAATGTCCCTGTTTCTACTAATGTCACCATGCGACTAGATCATGTAGTGAGAGAACGTAAGAAACGAAAGAGGGTTGTTTGTACCAATAAGCCGAAATGTTTGATATGAAATAATAGCCACTCGGGTTTATGTTAGATGATTCTTGAAGCATGTTATGGTTGTGTAAAGAGAGGGCACAAGAAGAACAATCGCCCTAGGTTGGGTACACCCATCCCGATTTGCCCGACATGCAGGGAAGGAACATTTGGCGTCGTGTTGTGAGCATGCTCAGGAGCGTATTAGGGGTGGAAGGATTGGGAAATTCCAAAGGCCCACAAAGCAAACCGGTACATATATTGTTACTCCCGTCATGGAGGCTTGGAGGAAGGATAAGGGGGATGTTTATAATGTATGCAAAAAGGGTAAAAGTCAGGTTAGTGGGGCGAGTCAGATTAGCGGACCTCATACCCATTGCGTGAAATGTAGGAGATGTCATTCGGGGGTATGTCACTATGGTACCATCTATGTTATGGATGTGGATTCGAGGGGCATCAGTTAAGGTACCATCCTGCCAACCTAAAGTCATCAAGTAAGTCACTCCTTAGTAGATCATTATGAACACCGCTTTATTTTTCTTGTTGTATATGTACATCCTATTGAAGAGGCCTATTTATTTGACGATATTAAACGAAGGCATATTTATATTATGACATTCCGAGAGATCTTATTGACTTACTTCATTATGCATTGCATTCATCTATACATGCACATTAACCCATACGCAAATAGCATTATTTACATGTATGTTATATGTATATGTGGTGTGGGGAAAGGTTACAGTGTTATATATTCACCAGCCACCGGATCAACTGGCATATTTTAATGATTTCGCCCACTGAGGCCGAGATGATACGATGGGATGCCCTTAGGGGCATGATGATGTTATATATGCATATACCTATGCATGATATGACATTTATACCCATATACATGACACTATGAATATTTCATGATTACTGAGCTATTCAGACTTACAAATTGAGTCCTTTACTCCATGTTACTTTCACATCTTTTATATACTTCTTTTCATGCCTTACATGCTCAGTACTTTATTAGAACTGAAGTCTATTTTTCCTGGGGATGCTGTGTTTCATTCCCGTAAGTCACGATAGACAGGTCGACAGTACTCCTAGTAGGCTATCTACTCAGTGGAAGTGTTGATACAC
Organism: Nicotiana otophora; assembly: GCA_000715115.1. NCBI lineage: Eukaryota > Viridiplantae > Streptophyta > Magnoliopsida > Solanales > Solanaceae > Nicotiana > Nicotiana otophora. The sequence goes on from AWOL01S0001008.1 coordinate 6,667, forward strand.
TCTACTTGCTCCGGAGTTGCCTATTTAGTCAGTATGCTCTTGGCATGTATTGATTGGTATGGCGGGGCCCTGTGCCGACCATTATGATTTTTATATACTCTTTGAGGCTTTTAGACAGATGTCATGTATATGGATACTTGTATGGCCTTGTCGGCCTATGTTTTGAATTTGCAAATGATCAGGTCGGCCTTATAAGTTCTTATGTCATATGTATAAGTTTCTATATCATGCTGGATCGTCCTATGTCAACTATTCCTTTATGTTTTATTCTGGTTATCGCATGACGTCCCTTCTGTCCTATTTGAAAATAATGGTGGGATAAGAATGATATATTACGCTGGTGCTCGGTTGAGTAAGGCACAAGGTTCCCTTTGCGGCCCTCTGATTTGGGTTGTGACAATAAGGATTTCTAAGGAGCCATCTAAATACTCGATATATAGTTGTTGTTGTAGGCAAACTCTAGAAGCAGTAGAAATTGACCCCATGAACCCCCAAAATCCATAACATAGGCAGATAGCCTATCCTCCAAGATTAGAATGGTTCACTCAGACTGTTCTTTTGTCTGGAGTTTAAAATATTCTACTCAACAAAACTTGTGTGCCTAACTCACGTTGCACAGCTCTCCAAAAATAAAATGTGAAGAGCGTGCCTCGATCAGAGATCATGTACATTGGCACACCATGGATACGAAAAATCTCACAGATATAGATCTGAGCCAGTTGCTCTGATGAATATGTAGTCACAGCCGGAATGAAGTGTGCTGACTTGTCAGTCTATCCACAATAACCCACACTGCATCTAATTTCTTCAAAGTCTGTGGGAGCCCAACAACGATATCCATGGTAATACGATCCTACTTCCACTCCAGAATCTCAAGTCTCTGAATCAAATCGCCTGACCTCCGATGCTCGTACTTCACCTGCTGACAACTCAAATACCGATCCACATACTCTACTATATCTTTCTTAATTTTTCTCCACCAATAGTGCTGACTCAAATCCTGATACATCTTGGTGACACATGGATGAATGGAATACCGTGAAGTGTGAGCCTCCTCAAGGATAGACTCATGAAACCCATCCACATTGGGCACATGTATCCGGCCCTACATCCGCAACACCTCATCATCTCTAATAAAAACCTCCTTGGCATCGTCGTTCTACATTGTTTCCTTAAGGGAAAGCAAATAGGGGTCGTCATACTAACGTGCTCTAATGCCCTCATACAGAGAAGACCAAGAAACTATGCAAGCAAGTGTCACGCCCTAAACTCGAGGTGCGCGACCGGCGCTCAACCGAGATAACTCGGTAGAGCAAGCTTGTACATTACCTTCTACCCGAACTTATTCAATAATAACAATAAAATCCAATTCATTAATTAAGCAGTGAGGAGGATCAAGTAAACAACAACTCAAACTAATTATTTGTAGTTACATCATTTATAAGTTTCAATATACATACTCTTTCATAGTTTGATGTGGAACGTGTGATACAATTACAACATTACCAATTTGACTTTCCCCATACCATCATACCACCCATGTTATGTGTACAGAGCTTCTATTAGATACAAAAGAGTACAATGATAGTGCCGGCAACAAGGTTGCGGCTATACCTCAAAACATGGTGTTAAAATGAACAAAATATACATGACCCGGAGTGAAGTGGGGCTCAACAAATCAACTGGGAAAAGAGTCTAGTGCTATCGTAGATAAGTGTCGCCTGCTGTGGAACAACTTGCATCCAATTAACATCCAACACCCCCGGCAAAAGGGACGTTATTACTATCGAATAGTACTAGTAGATATGACTAAACACTCTCTCAAAGAAATGACCGGTAATGCAAGTAAGGACAGTCATAATATCAGTTAAAGCCTCAAACAATTACCAAATATCATTAGAGATAAGATGTGTTTTAAATAAATTTCAAAATTTTAAGTTGGGAAATCTTTGGTACCAGTATACCACTATTCACAATTTTGATTACGATTTCCAATACAGTCACCGCCATGTGTGCAGTATGGCATTTGATCACGACCCGATCATCTAGTACGTCTCATGAGAGACATCAACCAAATCACAATTTCAATTACCATTCTAGCACAGTCACCACCATGTGTGCGGCATGGCATCCGATCATGAGCCGATTGGCTAGGCCGTCTCATGTGATACATCAACCAAATCACAATTTCAATTACCATTCTAGCACAGTCACCACCATGTGTGCGGCATGGCATCCGATCATGAGCCGATTGGCTAGGCCGTCTCATGTGATACATCAACCAAATCACAATTTTAATTTCAATTGTAGCACAGTCACCGCTATGTGTGCGGCATGGCATCAAATCATGACCCGATCGGGTAGGCCGTCTCGTGTGAGACATCACCCTTTTCTATCAATAACCCTGTTTCATATTTCTTGCACATCTCTTCATTTTATTGGGACTAATGGTCATAATTGTATTATTTCTCTTGGCACATTTTCCGTGCTTCATATTTCACATTTCACATTACATGATTCGTATTTTATGAACACCTTTTTACTTTCAACCATCATCATGGACTGTCCAATAATAAGGCATTTCTATTCAAGACATTTAAGCACACGTTTGAGAAAATAGGAGTTTTAGGCACATTACGATTTCTTACACAAGCTTTCATTAGCTTTCCTTTGAAACACAACTTAAGGTCGATGCATTTAGATATGCAAGCTGTACTTTGAACACATTCTCAAATAGTAGTACATCATAACAAGATCATTTTAATTACATATTGATCACGGATGTCTTTTGACACCAGCTTATCCGGGTAATCGATTCACAATAAGCAACTCGGAACTTACATGGATATTGTGGGGTTAAATTTTAAGAGAAGAGTTTAGCCAACATACCTTACTTGAGCTTCCATAACTCTAAATGTTTCAGAAATCTTAGCAACTTCAATCTATTTTAGAAAAGTAGCAAATTCAACCAAAATTAGGAAGATGATCATGGTTCTAGCTCATTTGAGCTTTTTATCAAGCACTATGTGTACATTAAGGTTTCAAGGTCATTTTATGGAGGATTCCTTCATCCCACAACCCATTCTTTACTATTTTAGATCAACAATCACCCTACATCCCATGATCAATCATGCATGCAAAATAAGTCACTCCCATACCCATGAATTATCTTACTACTTGACCATTTCTAGTTAAATTTCGGAATTAAGAGATAGGGTGTAGAATCTTACCTCGAGGATGAAGGCCTAGTGTGCTTTCCTTGTTAATGCTTCCTAGATTTTGAGTAAGAATTGGGGAATAATTGATTCACTAACCATCTCCCTCTCTAGAGTCATGTCTCTCTCTCTCCAAATATCAAGTTCTCCCTTCAGAAATGGTCTATAGGGTCTAAATAACAAAATGGGATCAGGTTATAAAAACTCAAAAATGAAGCTCTGAAATGGGATCTGCGGTCCCATATGCAACCACATAATGCTTCTGCTATCCGCGAAATGGGCTGCGAAATGACCCTCCGGAATTGGGCTGTTCTGCCCCCACTCTACGGCCGTTATGCGGTCTCCAGACCTATTCTGCAGAACCTCCATCCGCAAACTTTCCAAGTTGGCTATGCGATCAGTGTGCGGCCCACTAAATTGTTTTATGGTCGCATAAAGGGCCGCAAAATGACATCCAAAAATGGTCAAAATGACTACCTCACTGTACAGCCATACTGTGGCCTGCAGAGTGAGTCTGCGGCCACATAATAGGCCGCAAAAATGCCCAATTCTTCCAAATATATTCCTCCAGCTATCATTAACACATACGCCTACCTCAGCACCACGAAACCTAGGGTTTGTTTAGGAAACAATTTACGGGGCCTTACAGCAAGAACCCGGCTAAGATCCAACAAATCATGTCTCGCAAACTGCTTAGCAAAGCCTGAACATCCATGGCTAGTGGTCTCTCTACTGTCGCAAAATATGCCAAATTACCCATACTTTAAGCCTTTGTACTCAAGGCATGGACCACCACATTGGCCTTCTCGAGATAATACAAAATGGTGATCTCATAGTCTTTCAGGAACTTTAACCGTCTTCGCTGTTCTAAATTAAGGTTCTTCCACTTGAACAGATACTGGAGACTCGGATGGTTGGTATAGACCTCACATGAAACACCGTATAGATATTGCCTCCAGATCTTCAATCCGTGGACAATAGATACCAATTCTATGTCATGCACATGTTAATTCTTCTCATGAACCTTCAACTGTCGATACACGTAAGCAATCACCCTACCATCTTGCATCAACACCACACCAAGCCCAGTACGTGATGTATCACAATAAAAAGTGTAATACCCGAAACATGTAGGCAACACCAGCGCTGGGGCCGTAGTCAATGCAGTCTTGAGCTTCTGAAACTTCACCTCACACTTTGTCGGACCATCTGAAAGGAGCACCCTTCTAGGACAATCTAGTCAAAGGTGCAGCAATTGATGAAAATCCCTATACGAAATGATGATAATATCCGGACAAACTAAGGAAGCTCCGGATCTCAGTAACTGAAGACGGTCGGATTCATGAATTTATTCACATTATTCAAGTCTCATAAGTTACAATATTATTCCTTATCGATACTCTATATTCAATTTAGTATTGTCTTCTTCCTGTCAAGAGAGCAGCAAGCCTATATATACAGTATTACAGTATTCTCATTACCATCGAGCTATAATCGATGGGCAGGCCCCTATTGGGCAACCTCTGATCAGATGGAAAGTTATATACTGAGCCTACTGTGGCCGAGTGCCTATGAGCGAGCTCAGCATGGTCGAGATACATAGCCTAGTAGGGCCGAGTGCCTATGAGCGAGCCTACTACGGCAGAGCAGTTATATATACCGAGCGTTATAAGGCCGGACTATTATTTTACTTGCTATATTGAAAGAGTTCAGTCAGTATCAATAGGTAAGTATATCATCAGATCATCTTTGACTCCCAATTACTTTCAGTTATTATATTATTAGTTCAGTTTCAACTTTCAGTTATGTTATTGCCTTACATACTCGGTACATTATTTCGTACTGATGTCCCTGTTCTGGGGACGCTGCATTTCATGCGTGCAGGTTCAGATAGACAGACGGGTAGACCTCCTCTGTAGGTGTTTCCAGAGTTCAGCCTGATCGGTAAGCTCCACTTCCTTCGGAGTTAACGGGTCTAGGATTTTGTGTATATTTTTTGTATGTATGTATATATGTTATGGGTAGATCGGGGCCCTGTTCCGATCACAATATATCCATCAGTAGAGGCTTGTAGACATATCCTGCCAGTTAGTGCACTATTTTGGGCTTGTAGGCCTGGTATGTATATTTTGGTGTTTTGTCAGTTGTAATAGTTATGACGGCCTTGTCGGCCCAACATTATATTGATGTTGAGTCAGCGCTAGTTTTATATTTTACCCTTGTCGGCCTTGTCAGTTTTATATTTTGCTTCGCAAATTGTCTTGCAAGGTGGCCCCATGGCCAAAGTATGACATTATGTGTTCAGAGTCCCTTAGTCGCAATTTGGTACGCCAGGTTAGGTGAGGCACGGGGTGCTTGTCTCGCTCCTAGGTTCGGGGCGTGACAANTGAGTCAGCGCTAGTTTTATATTTTACCCTTGTCGGCCTTGTCAGTTTTATATTTTGCTTCGCAAATTGTCTTGCAAGGTGGCCCCATGGCCAAATTATGACATTATATGTTCAGAGTCCCTTAGTCGCAATTTAGTACACCAAGTTAGTTGAGGCACCGGGTAGTAGTCTCGCTCCCAGGTCAGGGGTCACAAACTTGGTATCAAAGCAGTTCTATCCTAGGGAGTCTATAAGCCGTGCCTAGTAGGATCTTGTTTATAGATGTGTTGTGCACCACATTATATAAGCAGGGAGCTACAGGGAATTTAGGAGTTGGTTACCCTTCTTTCAAATCTAAATCGTGCTGTAGAACAAAGTTATAGAAAGTTTGAGTTAAACTTACGTGTTGGTATTTTCATACACAGATGAGGGTGACTAGGAAGACTGCGGCTAGCCAGAGGGGACATACAACAACAGGTGAGGGGACCAGCAGGGTACCCTAGTAGATGGATCCTAGTCTGAGGCCCAAGGCGAGACCCCAACTCAGCCATTACCTGCTCCTCCACCACCTGAGGAGATTCCTAGGGATACCGCACATCCAGTTCCCCCTCCACTTTTACCAGATCAGGACTTGAGGAGTGCGGTGCATTTGATGACACAATTGGTAGCTACCCAGCAACAAGCTAGGGCATTAGCTAGTGGAGGATCTTCTGAATGGTCTGAGAGTTCAAGGGTCCGAGAGTATATTGTTTTGAGTCCCCCAGAGTTTATGGGTCAGATCAGAGGGAGGACTCGCAGGATTTCATAGATCAGCTTCACAGGATCTTTCGGGTTATGCATGCCACTGAGAAAGAAGCAGTTGAGCTAGCAGCTTTTCGACTCTGATATATAGCCATCATTTGGTATGAGGGATGGGAGAGGTCCAGGGCACGTGATGCACCTCCAGCTAGTTGGGACAATTTTTTAGATGCTTTCCGTGACCAGTACTTACCGTGGGAGATTTGACAGGCTCGGGTCGATCAGTTTCTAGCCATTAAGCAGTGGAATATAAGTGTCCGAGAGTAGAGTCTCCATTGTGACTCATTAGCCAGATATGCACCATCCATAGTTGCTACTATGCGTGACAGGATCCACAGGTTTATAGCAGGGTTAGCCCCACACTTGACCGAGGCATGCGCCACCACTGCATTGCATGATAATATGGATATCTCCGGGATTCAGGCATTTGCTTAGAATATAGAAAGGAGTAGGCGTCGACAGCAGTGTACAGAGAGGACTGACCAAGGGTACCATAAGAGGATGAGATTTCCTACATCTTAGTAGCAGTCTCAGGGTAGTTATAGGCCCTAGTACTTCGGACGACCACCTAGGCCTTCGCCACCTCAGTTACAGGGTTACAGGTATGACCGCTATACTTAGTCAGGACCAGGTATGAGCTCACGGGCGTCAGGTTTGCAATGACAATGAGGTTCAAGGAAGACATGGTCATTTTCGCCGCGGTATGACATCTGTGGTAGAGGACACTTGGGCCAATGCCGAGCAGTTTAAGATGATTGTTATACATGTGTGCGTCCGGGGCATATGATGCAAGATTGCCCAAATAGAGATTCTGGGGGTATGGAACAACCAACAAGTTTAGTGACACGATCATCTATGTCTGTGCATCCTTCTGGGCACGAGTCTCAACCTTCGGCTGGTAGAGGTCGAGGTAGAGGTAGAGGTTCCAGTTCAGGTGTTAATCAGAACCGTATTTATGCTTTAGCGGGTTGATAGGACCAGGAGTCTTCACCAGACGTTGTGACAGGTATATTGACCATTTTATCTCACGATGCTTATGCCTTGATAGACCGAGGATCTACTTTATCATATATTACCCCATTTGTCGCAGGGAAATTTGGTATAGTGCATGAAATACTAAGTGATCCTTTTGTGGTATCTACACCGGTCAGAGAATGGATTATTGCTAGACGGGTTTACCGAGGCTGTACGGTGACAGTTTGTAGTCGTCAGACCTTAGCCGACCTAGTTGAGCTAGAGATGATGAATTTTGATGCTATCATGGGCATGAACTGGTTGTCAGCTTGCTATGCCACAGTTGATTGCCGAGCAAAGGCAGCAAGATTTCATTTTCTAGGTGAGGCAGTCCTTGAATGGGTACGTAATATAGCGGCACCCAGAGGTAGGTTTATTTCCTATCTGAAGGCGAGGAAAATGATTGCAAAAGGGTGCATTTATCATATTGTGCGAGTTAGAGATGTAGATGCTGAGATATCTACACTTCAGTCTATTCCCGTAGTCAATGTGTATGCAGATGTGTTTCCAGATGAGCTTCCAAGTATTCCTCTAGAGTGAGAGATTGAGTTTAGCATCGTTTTTCTTCCAGGAACTCAACCAATATCCATCCCTCCGAATAGAATGGCACCTGCCGAATTAAAGGAGTTGAAGCAGCAGTTAAAAGATTTGCTAGAGGAAGGTTTCATCAGGCCCAGTACCTCACCTTGGGGTGCACCGGTACTCTTTGTGTGGAAGAAAGACGGCTCGTTGAGGATGTGTATCGATTATAGGCAGCTGAACAAGGTAACTATTAAGAATAAGTATCCACTTCCAAGGATTGATGACTTGTTTGATCAGTTGCAGGGGGCTAGATTCTTTTCAAAGATAGATTTGAGATCGAGATACCACCAGGTCAGAGTTCGGGAGAAACATATTCCAAAGACAACCTTCATGACCCGATATGTCCACTTCGAGTTCCTTGTCATGTCCTTCAGGTTGACGAATGCGCCCGCCATATTTATGGACGTGATGAATAGCCTATTCCGACCATTTTTAGATCTGTTCATGATAGTATTTATTGATGATATTCTGGTCTATTCAAGCTCAGAGGATGAGCATGTGGACCACCTGTGAGCGGTACTCCAAACCCTCCATGATCGTAAGTTGTATGCTAAGTTTTCTAAATGTGAGTTCTGGTTGAAGTCTGTAGCATTCTTGGGGCATATTGTATCCGGTGAAGGTATAAAGGTAGACACTCAAAATATTGAGGCCGTGAAAGCTTTGCCTAGACCTACCACTCCGACAGAGGTTCGTAGCTTTCTAGGCTTAGCAGGACACTATCGGAAGTTCATAGAGGGTTTTTCTTCCCTTTCGGCACCATTGACAATGTTGACACAAAAATCAACTATGTTTCAGTGGACGGAGGCTTGCGAGTGGAGTTTCCAAGAGCTTAAGAACAGGTTGACCTAAGTGCCAGTTCTAACACTTCCAGAGGGTCATGTCGTGTATTGTGATGCCTCAGGTGTCGGGTTAGGATGTGTCCTGATGCAACATGGGAAGGTAAATGCGTATGCTTCAAGGCAGTTAAGGAAGCACGAGAAGGATTATCCAACCCACGATCTCGAGTTAGCTGTGGTTGTCCATGCACTTAAGATATGACGGCATTATTTATATGGTGTTTATGTTGATGTATTTACATATCATAAAAGTCTGCAATATATATTCAAGCAAAAAGAGTTTAATTTGTGACGGAGTCGATGGCTTGAGTTATTGAATGATTATGATGTTAACATTCTCTACCATTCAGGGAAAGCTAATGTTGTAGCAGACGCCTTAAGCCGCCGATCTATGGGTAGCTTAGCACATGTAAATGCCGAGAAAAGGCAATTAACTAGAGAGATTAATCAATTGGCTTTTTTGGGGTTCGGTTTGTAGATTTCGATGATGGTGGAGTTGTACTCCAAAACACTACAAAATCATCTCTCATAGCTGAAGTCAAGTAAAGGCAGTACAAGGACCCAAAGTTGGTCGAGTTGAGGGAGCGAGTTCCGCAGCAGAAGAATCTATTATTATAGCTCAGGGGAGATGGGGTTCTCAGATACAGGGGTCGTTTGTGTGTTCCAGATGTAGCAGGGCTACGAGATAGGATTATGTTAGAGGCACATTATTCATGGTACTCCATTCATCCTGGGTCGGCGAAGATGTATCATGACATTAAGGATGTGTACTGGTGGAACGATATGAAGAAGAACATTGCTGAGTTTGTCGCCCAGTGTCCTAGTGGCCAGTAGGTGAAAATAGAGCATCAGAAGCTTGGAGGGATAATACATACTATAGACATCCCGACATGGAAATGGGAGGCGATAAACATGGACTTTGTTACGGGTTTACCTCGTTCTCATCGTAAGTTCGATTCTATATGGGTGATAGTCGATAGGCTCACTAAATCAGCTCATTTTCTACCTGTCAGATCTACATATACAGCAGAAGATTATGCAAAGTTATATATCAAGGAGATAGTGCGGCTACACGGAGTACCAGTATCTATTATATCCGACCGTGGGGCTCAATTTACAGCACATTTTTGGAGGTCATTTCAGAGAGGTCTAGGGACTCAGGTGAATCTNCAGATGTAGCAGGGCTACGAGATAGGATTATGTTAGAGGCACATTATTCATGGTACTCCATTCATCCTGGGTCGGCGAAGATGTATCATGACATTAAGGATGTGTACTGGTGGAACGATATGAAGAAGAACATTGCTGAGTTTGTCGCCCAGTGTCCTAGTGGCCAGTAGGTGAAAATAGAGCATCAGAAGCTTGGAGGGATAATACATACTATAGACATCCCGACATGGAAATGGGAGGCGATAAACATGGACTTTGTTACGGGTTTACCTCGTTCTCATCGTAAGTTCGATTCTATATGGGTGATAGTCGATGGGCTCACTAAATCAGCTCATTTTCTACAGGTCAGAGCTACATATACAACAGAAGATTATGCAAAGTTATGTATTAAGAAGGTAGTGCGGCTACACGAAGTACTAGTATCTATTATATCTGACCGTGGGGCTCAATGTACAGCACATTTTTGGAGGTCATTTCAGAGAGGTCTAGGGACTCAAGTAAATCTCAGCACAACTTTTCATCCATAGACTGATGGATAAGTCGAGCACACAATTCAAACGCTCGAGGACATGTTACGAGCACGTGTGTTGGATTTTAAAAGAAGTTGGGATGAACATCTACCTCTTGTCGAGTTTGCATATAATAACAGTTACCACTCCAGTATCCGGATGGCTCTGTACGAGGCTTTGTATGGGCATAAGTGCACCTCCTATAGGGTAGTTTGATGTTGGAGAATCTGGGTTACATGGGCCAGACCTAGTTCAGCAGGCTGTAGAAAGAGTAAAACTTATCCGGGAGCAATTGTTGACAGCTCAAAGTCGCCAGAAGTCATATTCTGATGTGCAGCGACGAGACTTAGAGTTTGAGGATAATGACTGGGTACTTTTAAAGGTATCCCCTATGAAGGGCGTGATGAGGTTTGGCATGAAAGGCAAGCTTAGTCCACTGTATATTCGTCCTTACAGAATTATTCGAAAAGTGGGCCAAGTAGCTTATGAGTTAGAATTGCCCTCAGAATTGGAGTCAGTCCATCAGGTGTTTCACGTATCTATGCTATGGAAGTGCATGGGTGATCCTACCAGAGAGGTGTCCGCAGATGATGTAAAAATTATGGAGGACTTGTCATACAAGGAAATTCCAGTTGCCATCTTAGACCGACAAATTCGCAAGCTAAGAAATAAGGAGGTAGCCTTCGTGAAGGTTTTATGGAGAAGCAATAGTGTGGAAGAGATGACATGGGAAGCGCAGGAAGAAATAAAGTATAAATACCCCCACCTATTTCAAACTGAAGATATGGCTCGAGATGGGATGCTACAACACAACTCTATTCAGGCTAGTAGGTTATTAGGTAAGCTCTTATTTTCCGAATTTCAGTATTTATGATTTACGACTCTTTGAGGCAAAGTGTTGGTTATAGTCTAGTGTACGGAGGAAACTCTGGCAAAATTTTTCCAAAGTCTCTAAAAGTAAACATTCGAGGACGAATGTTCCCAAGGGGGGAATGATGTTACACACTATATTGTTTTGTACGTAAACTTGCATCGTGAACAAACTAATGTAGGACCCCAAAATGAGATCATCTTTGAAAATATATAAAGCTAGTTAATCATGTTACCTAGGAAGTTACAAATATTGAATATCATGAACAAAAAGTACAAAGAGGGTTGGAAGGTTTAGAAGCTAAAGGAATTGAAGAAAATAATGTTTCATCGAAAGCCGACAAATTGGGAATGTTATAGCATGTACTTTTGGGATGAGACCAGGGTTTTTACATGATAAGGAGTTTATGTTACGAGTTATGTTATTCGTATGATAGGCGTGTGTTCTGTTTTGAAGTCAAGAGAGTGGTGGAACAAAAGTCGATGAAAGTCATCACAAGTTACGTTCATAAGTTTTACTGAAACTTTGGGTCAAATGTAACTACAATTTTCTCCCAATATACTTAGATTTATGGGGTGTTACACCCATCAAATAAAATATCTACGAGTCAAATTTCGAACGCATTACACCGTTTGTCAATACGATATTTGAGTAGAGAGATATGGGAATTTTTACGAGACTGTGCAGACTGTCATCTACTTGTTTAAACGAGAATCCAAAACTGGGTGAGTTCAGGTCGTCCAAAACTGGGCCAGTTCGGATCGCTCAAAGAGGCCTTTTTAAAGGCCTATCCCCTTCATATATTAGGATGATAATAGGGAAAAATAACCAGACTTAGTCTCTGCAAAAATCCTCTGAAAACTTTCCCACAAACCCCAATTGATTTTCTCTCCCTTTCAAGTTCTAATTGAAGGTAAAGCCTAGAGTTTGAAGAACCAAGATAGGAGCTGAGTTATCCCACAAATAAGGTAAGTTTACTTCTATCTTTAATCAATTATTTACATTTGTAGATGCATGGTAAGTTGTTCTATATTTGTAAGAACTTACGGGACGATGATCGGAAGTCGTGAGTTCGAGTTATTCACTTATAATGGACTGTGTTATGGATTGTTTTGTGGACTGGTGTTGCTGTTGGGATTCGTGATTTACTACTGTTTTGTTGAGTTTTGGAGGAGGAAGGGTGTGGAGAAACACCACATAAATGCAGGATGTTGGGCAAGTCGTTCGTTGTAACATTTTCGGGGTTGTTGACACAACTACGATGGTCGTTTGTGTATGAAGAGATTGGGGTGTGTTGGGCTGTTTTGTAGTATTGTGTGGTGTACATAAGGTTGGAAAATAATGTATATATGTTGTTATTGTTGTTTTTGGTGTTGTTTGTGTTATCTTGAATTTGGAGGAAGTAAGGATTATAGGGGAGATGCTGTCCATTTTAATACAAAATAAGCATGTCATTCGTTGTGCGATAGTTATATGTTTCATAGCTTAATGATAATATTATTATCGTTGTTGTATATTAAGGTAAGAAGAGGCGAGTTCAACTTGGTGATTGGAAAGAGTGTGATAAGGTATGTTATGGCTGATCCTTCCTTCATTCTGGCATGATCTCGTAGCTACATGTGTTAGCGGTGAGACATAATGAGAAGTTCGTATTCATGAATTTATTCACATTATTCTAGTCTCATATGTTACAATATTTTTCCTTATCGAGACTCTATATTCAATTTAGTATTGTCTTCTTCCAGTCAAGAGAGCCGCAAGCATATATATACAGGATTACAATATTTTCATTACCATCGAGCTATAATCGATGGGCAGGCCCTTATTGGGCAACCTCTGATCAGATGGAAAGTTATATACCAAGCCTACTGTGGCCGAGCGCCTATGAGCGAGCCCAGGATGGCCGGGATACATAGCTTAGTATGGCCGAGCGCCTATGAGCGAGCCTACTACGGCAGATCAGTTATATATACCGAGCCTTATAAGGCCAGACAATTATTTTACTTACTATATTGAAGGAGTTGAGTCAGTATCAGCAGGTAAGTATATCTCCAGATCATCTTTGACTCCCAGTTAATTTCAGTTATCATATTATCAGTTCAGTTTCAGATTTCAGTTATTTTATTGCCTTACATACTCGGTACATTATTTCGTACTGACGTCCCTTTTTTGGGGGCGCTGCATTTCANAGGGACGCTGCATTTCATGCGTGCAGGTTTAGATAGACAGACGGGTAGACCTCCTCAGTAGGTGTTTCTAGATTTCAGCCTGATCGGTAAGCTGCACGTCCTTTGGAGTTATCGGGTCTAGGTTTTCGTGTACATATTTTGTATGTATGTATATATGTTATGGGTAGATTGGGGCCCTGTTCTGATCACAATATATCCATCAGTAGAGGCTTGTAGACATATCCTGTCAGTTAGTGCACTATGTTGGGCTTGTAGGCCTGGTATGTATATTTTTGTGGTTTGTCAGTTGTAGTAGTTATGACGGACTTGTCGACCCAATTTTATATTGATGTTTAGTCAGCGCTATCCATTCAGTTTTATATTTTGCTTCGCGAATTGTCTTGCAAGGTGGCCCCATGGCAAAATTATGACATTATATATTCAGAGTCCCTTAGTCGCAATTTAGTGCACCAGGTTAGTTGAGGCACCTGGTGCAAGTCTTGCTCCTAGGTCGGGGCATGACAAAATCGTCCCTCAAATCATCAAATCTCAATCTCAAATAACATAGTCCAAAAACCCCCAAATCCCAACTTAAATTCATGAATATTAGGTGTATTAATCAATAGAAAATCAATATCTATCATCAAAAGTGATTAAATTTCAATTAGCTCTTCAATTAGTAAAAGCACTCTAGAGATCGCCTTGGACCGAGCTCCGCAAAAACAAAAATGAGAAAAACACTCAAACCCTCTATATTATAGAGTCTACCAGCAAAAGTGCATGTATGATCCATAACAACGCACCTGCGATATCGTATTTGCGGCCAAAATCGCGCACATGTGAACTCCACTTATATCCAAACCTGCCACTTATGCGGACATACTCCCGCACTTGTGGAGCCCTTCCGCATCTACGGTCCATGCTGCTTCAGCCAAGCTCCACTTATGTGGACCCCTCCCCGTAGAAGCACATCCGCTTCTGAGGAATTCTACTAACCTCCCATGGCAATGAAAACCCTGCACCTGCGCAACAAAAGTTCAACCCATGTCTCTGCATCTGCGGCCTATACCACTACAACTGCAAAAGCGCCATAAGTCAAAAGCTTCAGCAATAACACCAAGTCCCAAAATGGCCCGATCTCTATCTAAAACATCCCAGAGGCCCCCGGGAACCCGTCCAATCCTACCAATCAATCCTAAAACATAACAAGAACCTTCTCGAGACCTCAAATAAAATAAAACAACATGAAAACCTCAAATCACACCTCAATTTATCCCTAATGAACTAATGAACTTATATCTTTTAAAAGTCATGCCAAACCATATCAAATAAACTCTGAAGGACCTCAACTTTTACATACAGGTCCCAAATGACACAACAGACCTATCCCAACCTGATATCCTCAAATTTAACTCTCGATCAAACCTATTAACCTTCCAAACATTCCATTTTCCAACATTCACCAAACGACACCAAATCCACCTACGGATCTCCAAATCAACATCCAGACATAGGACTGAGTCCAAAATTACCATACGAAGCTATTGGTACCATCAAAACCACATTCCGAAGTCATTTACGCAAAGTTAAACTCTGGTAAACTCTTTCAACTTAAGCTTCCAACCTTGGGACTATGTGTTCCAATTCACTACAAAACATCACCGAAGCCAAACCAACCACCTAACATGTCACAGAACCTAAAAAAACACGGACCTAAAGCATTAATAAGAGAACATGTGCTAAAGTACTCAAAATGACAGGCCAGGTCATTATATTCTCCCCCTCTTAAACAAGCGTTCATTCTCAAACGAGTCTAGCATCATACATGGAGTCTCAGAAAAGGTGAGGACATTTGCTATGCCTATCTTGCTCATTCTCTTAAGTAGCCTCCTACACTAGCTGACCTCTCTAATACACCTTCACTGACGCTATATTATTTGACCTCAACTTCTGAACCTGCCGATCCAAAATAGCCACCAGCTCCAAATCCTAAGTCAAATCCCTATCGAATTGCATCGTAGTGAAGTCCAAAATATGTGCGGCATCACCATAATACTTCCGAAGCATCAAAACATGAAATATTGAGTGAACCCCTCATAGATTAGGTGTCAAGGCAAGTCAGTAGGCCACCTCTCCCACTCTCTCCAGAACCTCCAAAGGACAAACCTCTCCCCGTCTGGCTAAGCAGAACCTTCTCCCCCACCATATATGTAACATTATGAGCTTTCATGTCATCATAACTCTTCTGCCTGTATTTAGCTATACGAAGCCACTCCTAAATCAACTTCACATTCTCCGAAGCATCATAGATCAAGTCAATTCCTTACAACCTAGCCTTCATAGGCTCAAACTAACCAATCGGAGAACTACATCGCCTCCTTTATTAGGCCTCATAAGGAGTCATCTGGATACTTGACTGATAGTTGTTGTGGTAGGCGAACTCTATTAAAGGAAGAAACTGATCCTATGGACCTCCAAAGATCATTATTGGCACGCTGGCCACACTTTATATCCCCAACTCCCTTCTTTCCCTTTCAAGTATCTTTATAGATTATCAACAATGAGAGCATTTGAAATCAAGACCTTAAGTATAAATATGAGCATTAGGGGTATTAGGAGCATTGAGTATTCTTTCCAAGTTAAGCATAATGGACTTTCATTTGAAACATAAATTAAAGTTGTAACGCTTTAACACATAAACCATACTTTAACACATTCCCTGAGGAGATCATCATGAGATAGAAGTAATTGGAACATGTTTTGAGTACATACATCTTTCGACACATTGATTACTCGGGATAATCGAATTTATTAGGAACACCTCGAGACATAGGAATTAGGAACCTGGCCAACCTTACTTGAAACTTATGAAAACATCATGGAATTCAATTCAAAGATAGAAGTTTTAGACAACATACCTTTCTCAATCTTTCCTTAAGTTAGTACAACGTCCCAACACCTCTAGAAATATAAATCTATAGGAAGATAGCTAAAAGCCGATAATAATTAGAAGGTAGCTCATGACATAAGTCTATTGGGAATTTGTTCAAACACCTATTATTCAAAATTGACTACAAATCTCTACAATGGTAATCCCCTATCCCCTCAACCAATTTAAACAAGAAACTACCCAAAATAGTTCAACAACCCCACATACTACCACCTAATGTTACATGCATAGCCTATCTCTGATTCCATAACCTAATTAAACCCATAACAATTTCATGATGGTTTCAGGACAAGGTCGTACCCGAGTAGATGTTTGCCAAGTGAGTGGCTTCCCTTGAACCTTCAAGATTGGGTCAAGGATTGATGATTAGAATGACTAGTTCTTCTCCCTCTCTCTAAGACACTATTACCTCTAAAACAATAGATATTTGCTTCAAAATGAGCCCCAAAGGCTACTAATCAAAATGGAGTCGGGTAAGAAAATTTTCAAAAATAACCCCTGATGTCAATTGTGTGGTGCAATTCTATGTTAGAAGAACAGATACGTGGCTAGCATAATGGCCACAAAACGGTATGTCAATTTTGCAAAGCCATTTTGGGGTAGCAGAATGGTTATGCGGCCAGCAAAATGGTTATGTGGATAGCTGAATGGCCACAAAAGGGTTTTCAAATTCTTGGTTGGGTCTGGTCAACTCCTCCATGCAATTTCACGATAGTATAATGGTTATGCGGCCAGCAGAATGGCCACAAAATGGTTTTCAAATCTGAATTGCTTCTGATTCATTCCGTGGTGATTATATGGTTAGTGGAACAGATCCATTATAGCATAATGGACCACATTATCTTCGTGTTTACAAATTCTTCTACCAACTCCACGATGCATTGTACAATAAAAAAATCCAATTTTTGGCACATTAGCTTACCTTGGCACTATAAAAACTTAAATTTTTGGTGAATTTTTACAGGGCCTTACGGTTTTGTACTTTGGCTTAGGTGGGGTTCCCGTTGTTAAGCTACAAATTGTCATTGAAGAGGTTTTATCAATCGACTAGTTCAGTCTGTACTTCAGGTTACATGTAGTGCTCTAGCTAGTAACAGACCTCAAGGTATTCATTTTGGACAGCCATCCTCTAGTGCACCTTCTGTACCTGGTTCCTACAACAGTTATTTTATTCGTCTGAGGCAGACTCAATACCTATAGCCACGCCCACAAAGGAGTTGTTTCGAGTATCATTATACAAGACATATGGCGAGAGATTGTCTCAGACATCGAAGGGGTGGACCTCGCAAGGAATTCGGGCTATGGCTACTGCTCTAGTTGTTACTTCACTTGCACAACCGAGTAGAGGTAGAGAACATGCTGGTAGAGGATATCATAAAGGGGGAGGTCAGGTCCATTGTTATGCTTTCCCTGATATGAGTGGAGTTGTTGCATTAGATGCTGTCAACCATCAGTTTTATTTGATACGAGTTCCACTTATTTGTATGTGTCATCCGTGGGATAAGAGGTTAAACCCTTCCTTAAGCACTCCACATTTTCATTTCTTGGCTCACATTTACCAACTCTTAGAGGAATTTAGTTTTCCTGGGGGCTAGAGACACTTGACATCGCTCTTTCTTGTTCATTTCATTTTTTTTCTCCCTTGATGCTCATACTAGAGATAACTGCCTCTTTCTGATTCCATCAACCTTCCGTTTTATTCTCTTTTTAGCATTTCCTTTTCGTTCTTTTTCCTTTTTTGCCTTCTCTTTTCATAGAGATCATTTCTTTTCTATTTTTGGTGCCTTGATACCTCTTTCAAATTACTCAACTCTCCCCCAAACTTATGCCTTAAGCTACTTATTTCAAAAGAGTGTTAGAAGGTTCGTGTGCCAAGAGAGGATTACAATAAAAAGGGTAAATGATTGTAGCATGGTTACCAATTAAGAAAGGCTAGAGGCTCAGAGGGGGTTGACTAGGGATAACAAGTATTGGGTGGCAATAGAAAGCTCAAATGGACGACGGAGCCTACAATCATCCTCCAAACCAAGCAAATCTAAAACTTCATCTTGAAACACATTCGGGGCATGTTCTAAACCATTCATACAAATACTTGGACTAGCAACAAAAATCACCTCACCCCTCATGAAACTAGACCATAAATCACTATAAAAGTCAACCCAAGGGTCTCTAAGTCACTAACTAGAGCTATTTTATTTCAAAAATGTTGTTTCAAACCATAAGCACGCAGTTAAGTGTGTTGGTGCCGAATGAAGCATGCATAACTCCTTTTTTTAGAATGACTCTATTAAGGCTTGTATTCATTACTACTGCTATTATTATTACCTAAACACAAAAATGGACTCATTCCCTTAAGAAGGTTGTCACACATCCCTCCTCGGGAAGAGTCACCTATTTCACACAAAAGACTACCTTTGGAAAGAACTGTGACATTAAGAAAAAAAAGGCTTATTATCTATACTACTACATGAAACATGAAAACTACTAACATAAATAAAAGCTACTAACAAAAACAAAAATAAAAGTAAATAATTGAACAAGCTAATGAAAGCAATAACTATCTAAAGATAGATTAAATAAAATGGTTCCCAATGCTTAACAAAATAAGAGTAAAAGGAGAGAGGGCGGAGAAACTCCCTAAGTAGCCTTAGACATCTCAGTGTCCCCAGCAGCATCAACCCATGTTGCCTTAGCAAACTGTATATCATCATCATCATATCTGGGAGTGGCGAACATTGCACACACTACGTCAGTAGTGTCGGCAGCAAGGCATGGCTCCTCAGATTGTTCACTTAGAGCAACCTGTGCTAATAGATCTGGGGTGGACTAGTTTGGGTCAAGAAGCATATCAAATAGTAAATCCCTACCTGTAGCTAGCCGAGTTGCCTCAACTCATAACTTGTCTACAATCTTCTTTCCGGATTGACACTTCCTCATCTTCTTGACCTGCTTGGTCAAGCCCTCAACAACTAAACCATGATGTACCAGAGTGTCCATGATCACCTTGTGGTTATCCAGAATCTTGCCCAGATTCTCATTAAGCTCAGTAGAATGTTGCGGTGCCTATGTGGATGACTGCCCTGCAGCAGTACTAGATATCTCATACAAATTTGAAGTAGCTGCCTACATCCAGTTGTTGACATTCTCCAATTTCTGGTAGACTCGCAAAGCAAAAAGTGGGCTTGTAGGCGTGGACACCAGCCTCAAAACCTGAGTAGGGACTACCCTAGGAGCTGTGGACGTAGCCGAAGACGGAGGCGGAGGCATAGCTACTGCATTGGTAGAGGTCTCAGCTAATATAGATGGAATATCAGCTGTGTTAGAAACCACCACTATCGGCTCATCTGGCTAGCCTGTAGTAGTAGAAGGCTGAGCACTCTTCTTCGGGTTGGTCCGATCCTGCAACAAGTACCACTCAAATGGCTTCTTGGGCTTTACCTTTGTATCAAATGGCTTTGGATCTACCTTTGCATATATGAGGTTCTCTGTAATGGTACTAGCTCGAAGGCCTGGCTATAACTTTCCTAAACCTTGGAAATTCTGTGAGATGATGAAGGCACATCCAAAGGCTCAGATCGCCTATGTCGCCTGGACTGTGCAGTTGTCTGTTTCTCCGGAATAGACACAGAGTTGCCCTTGAAAGCCTCCCTAGACGGGGCATAAAAACTTGAGTCAGAGAGGTTTTCCCTCCCTTTTCCTGTTATGACCTTCTTCAAAATAGTCTTGGGCTCACTGAGGGGCAAGGCACCTCTACCTCGACCCCTAGAAGAGTCTCCTCTACCTTTTGTAGTTTTGTCGCGGCCTCATGATCAAACCATTGTTTGTATCAAAACAAAGAGGATTTTTAGTTGCACTTCATCATTCAACACAACTAAGACTTATGTATGCGAGGGAGAACAATGTGGACATAGTAGGGTTACAACAGGAAGACATGCTTGCAGAATATGGGATTTGCGGTGCGCATTTTTCTGATATGCATGCATGAAATGGGACTGCGGACTGCACATTTACATATGCGACCGCATTTCTGAAAAGAAAGTTCAGTAGCTCAATTGTCTCCACTCTGAAGACAGTGCGACAGCCAAAATGCATCCGTAGAATTCATATGCAGTCCGCGGAATTGTAAGTGTGGTCCGGACTTTTAAGTGTCCTATGTTACGCCTTATGTTGCTATGGAATTTGGGATAGATCTGGAAGAGCTTCATGAGCTGTTCTCTGTAACTACTCCAGTTGGCAAGTCTATTATGACCGCATGGTTTTATAGGGGTTGTGTTGTCACGGTGCGTGGTCAGGAAACCATGGCCGATCTCATTGAATTGGTGATGGTGGATTTTGATGTAATAATGGGAATGGATTGTCTTTATTCATGTTTTGCCAAGCTCGATTTCCGAACTAGAACTATTAGGTTTGACTTTCCAAATGAGCCAGTTGTTGAATGGAATGGGAATAATGTGGTGCCGAAGGGTAGGTTTATTTATTACCTTAAGGCCACGGAGATGATTAAAAAGGTGTATTTACCATTTGGTCCGAGTTATGGACATTGATGCTGAGACACCTACACTCGAATGTGTGCCAGATGTGAATGAATTTCTAGAGGTCTTTCCTGATGAGCTCCCTGGGATTCTGCCAGAGAGGGAGATCCATTTTGGGATTTATGTGATGCCAGGCACGCAACCTATATCTATTACGCCCTACAGGATGTCA
Organism: Nicotiana otophora; assembly: GCA_000715115.1. Classification (NCBI taxonomy): domain Eukaryota; kingdom Viridiplantae; phylum Streptophyta; class Magnoliopsida; order Solanales; family Solanaceae; genus Nicotiana; species Nicotiana otophora. The sequence continues at coordinate 27,850 of AWOL01S0001008.1, forward strand.
CCAGCACAATTGAAGGAGGTAAAGGAACAATTGAAGGATTTGTTAGAGCAGGGCTTCATCTGACCGAATGTGTCGCCTTGTGGCGCACCAGTTCTTTTTGTAAGAAAGAAAGACTGGTGGCTAAGAATGCGTATTGACTATCGGCACGGTCAACAATGTCACAATCAAAAACAAGTACCCATTACCAAGAATAGATGATCTGTTTGATCAGTTAAAAGGTGCTAAGTACTTCTCCAAAATTTATTTAAGATCTCGGTATCACCAATTAAAGATGAGGGAAAAGGATATTCCGCAACAGCTTCACAACTTGGTATGGGCACTTTGAATTTCTGGTAATGTCTTTTGGGCTAACTAATGCTCTGGCAGCTTTTATTGATCTTATGATTGAGTCTTCAAGACTTTTATTAACTCCTGTGTGATAGTGTTCATTGACGATATCCTTGTATATTCACAAAGTCGACAAGGCGATGCCGATCACCTCAGGGCAGCTCTACAGGCTCTACATCAACACCAGTTATATGCAAAGTTTTTGAAATCTGAATTTTGGCTTGACTCTATCACGTTCTTGGGTCATGTCGTCTCAAGGGAAGGAATTAAGATGGATCCTTAGAAGATTGAAGTTGTGAAGAATTGGCCTAGACCTACTACTCCAACAGAGATTCGTAGTTTCTTGGGCTTAGCTGGATGTTACAGGAAGTTTGTGGAAGGGTTCTCCACTCTCGCCTCTCCGTTGACTAATTTGACGCATAAGGCGGTTAGGTTCCAATGGTCAGATACTTATGAAAGGAGCTTCTAGGAGCAAAAATCAAGATTGACTACGGTTCCTGTGTTAACTCTACCAGAGGGTACAGATGGGTTTGGGGTGTATTTTGATGCTTCAGGAATCTGGCTTGGGTGTGTATTGATGCAACATGGCAAGGTAATAGCTTATGCTTCTAGGCAAATCAAGAATCATGAAAAGAACTATCCAACACATGACTTAGAACTTGCAGTGGTGGTATTTGCATTGAAATTTTGGCGTCATTATTTATATAGGGTCCATGTGGATATATTCATGTACTATAAGAGTCTTCAATACATTTTCAAATATCACAATCCCAATCCACCCCTACACTAGCACGTGTAGTTTCAGGTGTTGGCCTTATGACCCACCCTTCCTCGGTTTTGCTAATGATGCTCCCAAAAACATTTTATTTTCATTTGATTTGCACATAGAGGTAACATAAAATACAATTTTACTCACCTCAACATCTTTCACATTATCCAAATTCTCATTAGTATTTTCAGTCATTCATAACGACAATATTTAATTGGCTCATTTGGCCATTCACAGGATTCTTTATTCCTGGCACGATGGCCATATTTCATATTCTTCTTCGCACTACAACATCCTTTGTCCACTAACTACCTTCTTAGCACCATTATAATCAACAATGAACTCACATCTACCAAACTGTACTAATTAACTCATTACAAAATCTCTACAATACCCAATAATCTAGTTTAATTAATTATGGATTCCAATCGCCAAATCATAAATGCTAGTCCTTATTCATTTATCATATATTAACTATCAATCCATGCATGTAGGTTTAAGAGTGAAAGATTACCTCTTGTAGACCAAATCTTGAAAGTTAACTTTTGGGGTGTTCTTGAGATTTTGAAGAAATCCTATGGAATCCAATACAAAACCTTTTTGTAACTAGTGATTGAGAAGTGGAATCAACATAAAAACACACTTAGAAACTCACCATAAGTGTGTATTGGAATCCTTGGCCGGATGGGTGATGGAAAGAAAAGCCCTAGTCTTGAAATACAGTATTTTTCCACTGGTGCTATCCCTGTGCTATAAGGCTTTAGCTCACTGATTTGCTAAAATCAGGTACAGTATTGCCAAACCATATCAAATAAACTCTGAAGGACCTCAAATTTTACATACAGGTCCCAAATGATACAATAGACCTATCCCAACCTGATATCCTCAAATTCAACTCTCGATCAAACCTATTAACCTTCCAAACATTCCATTTTCCAACATTCGCCAAANTCAAGATTGACTACGGTTCCTGTGTTAACTCTACCAGAGGGTACAGATGGGTTTGGGGTGTATTTTGATGCTTCAGGAATCTGGCTTGGGTGTGTATTGATGCAACATGGCAAGGTAATAGCTTATGCTTCTAGGCAAATCAAGAATCATGAAAAGAACTATCCAACACATGACTTAGAACTTGCAGTGGTGGTATTTGCATTGAAATTTTGGCGTCATTATTTATATAGGGTCCATGTGGATATATTCATGTACTATAAGAGTCTTCAATACATTTTAAAATATCACAATCCCAATCCACCCCTACACCAGCACGTGTAGTTTCAGGTGTTGGCCTTATGACCCACCCTTCCTCGGTTTTGCTAATGATGCTCCCAAAAACATTTTATTTTCATTTGATTTGCACATAGAGGTAACATAAAATACAATTTTACTCACCTCAACATCTTTCACATTATCCAAATTCTCATTAGTATTTTCAGTCATTCATAACGACAATATTTAATTGGCTCATTTGGCCATTCACAGGATTCTTTATTCCTGGCACGATGGCCATATTTCATATTCTTCTTCGCACTACAACATCCTTTGTCCACTAACTACCTTCTTAGCACCATTATAATCAACAATGAACTCACATCTACCAAATTTTACTAATTAACTCATTACAAAATCTCTACAATACCCAATAATCTAGTTTAATTAATTATGGATTCCAATCGCCAAATCATAAATGCTAGTCCTTATTCATTTATCATATATTAACTATCAATCCATGCATGTAGGTTTAAGAGTGAAAGATTACCTCTTGTAGACCAAATCTTGAAAGTTAACTTTTGGGGTGTTCTTGAGATTTTGAAGAAATCCTATGGAATCCAATACAAAACCTTTTTGTAACTAGTGATTGAGAAGTGGAATCAACATAAAAACACACTTAGAAACTCACCATAAGTGTGTATTGGAATCCTTGGCCGGATGGGTGATGGAAAGAAAAGCCCTAGTCTTGAAATACAGTATTTTTCCACTGGTGCTATCCCTGTGCTATAAGGCTTTAGCTCACTGATTTGCTAAAATCTTCTACTTCCCTCTTGTGCTATAGTTGTGCTATGGGGAGATAGCTCACTGTGTTTTCTTTAGTCTTATTGCTTTGAAATTAACATCCAAATGTTACCCATTATTACAACACTCAAAAATTAATAAAATTATTATCCCCAAGTATCCAAATAACTTTATTCACTCCAGTAATTCTCATGTGGTTCGAGTCTAAATTAAATTGTATTCCTAAGCTCGAAATCAACCGAATTAGCAATAGAAATTCAAGGATCCTTAAACCTTAGCCTACCTCGGCACCACAAATCTAGAGTTCTTGAAACAAATATTTAAGGGGCCTTACACTTATTACAGTATATCCAATGACCACGTTAAAATTGTCTCATCGCACTTTAATTTACAACAGTGATAATAATTCTATCATTATGCGACGAAAGATGCAACTATCGTACCATGAACGACGAGCTTATTTATTATTAAAACGGGCAGCATCTCCCATGTTTTCCTTTTTTTCCCAAGTCCACAGTTCTAGGTATTGTGTGGTTGCTTATTCTCCTATTTAAAACATCATCAACATAATAAAAATATTTACTAACATAACAAAAATACGAACATTATAAGCAAGCCATTCCCCGTGATTTCGAGCCATCTGAAGTCATATACACAACTCCAAAATAGTCCAATAAGAGACAACAACTACTTATACAACTTCAAGTTCTATCTTGTAATTCTTCATCCAAATAACTTAAACAATGCATATATAAGCTTAAGCCAAAGAAATAGAGTGTTCTACATACCTTAAATAATAAGAAAAAACTTGAACCAAAGCTTCCCTTAGCTTACAAGCACCCTTAATGGCATTACAACACCATAGAGACTCTTTTCTATACATAGGCTAACATTTGAGGATAGGTCTAGGTAAAACTACCTTGCATTAGACTTGGAACCTTGGAGAACGTTTAGAGAGGTATTGAGAGAGTTTGGGAAATTTCCTTGGTCGAAAATAGCCAAAAATGAGGCGTCTAACCCCGTTAACATGTTCAAGGGTCGTCCACCACCTATGTGGGTCCCATTGGGAGCTACTAGTGCAGTCTCACGAATATGCAAATATCTCTATACTCAAATGTCGTCTCGACAAATGGTTTATTGTGTTAGAAATTAGACTCATGCATTTTCAATTTTCTAGGTGGAGAATCCCTTAATTCCTTGTATATTGGGAGAAGAGCTCTGCTACATTTGACCAAATTTTCAGTACATTTATAAATGTAACTTGTGATGACCTTTGCGATCTTTTATTCCACAACTCGCTTAGCTTCAAAACATAACACAAGACAATCATATGAATAAAATAAATCATAACATAACCTCCTTATAATGTTAATAACCCTAGTCTCACCCCAAAAGTACATGTTATAACATTCCCAACATGTCGACTTTCGACCAAACATATTTTCTGAGATTACATCAATTGACATATGATGTACTCTCACGTATGAAAACACGGGGTGTATCATCATTCCCCCCTTTGGAACATTCATCTTCGAATATTGACTTATGTGCTTATCAATCTCATAGCCTATAGCTCTTACGAATAGATTAATATTGTCTTTTCCATCATGCAATTATTCTACGAATAAATCTGAAGGCCATGGCATTCTTTCCTTTAGGCCTCTTTTTCACACCACGACTTGTGATCGGAATTCATCCAATCTCGTAACTATTTTTACCTTCTATCATGTAGCACGTATGACTTTGTCCTTGTATGTGCGACTATGTGACCCTTCTCTTCTTTTTCCTCCAGCCTTTATCCAATCTCTAGGCTGCACATACGACTATTTCTATATCTTATTTCATAGCCTTGGTTATCTATGCTTGAGGATTTACTAAATCTAGGTAGGTTATACTATACCATAACACTTACTTCAGTTTATTATTACCGATATCTACTCCCTAACTGCAGGTTACACTCTCTCAGCTTATCCTATATTTATAAATCTAAGTTTTCTAATGCTTCCTCATCATTGTTCATCTTAGGAATGATGGCCTAATCTCATCTCAAACTTTTAAATTTTATCCATCCATTATTGATTCAGCTTAATGTTGATCCATAATTAACCACTGATAGCTTGAAACCTCTTACGTAATACATTGACACTAGGGTACAAGTCGCATCGAGGAACATTTGAAGTGATTTTCCTGATCCACCTAGGGATGATACTATACTTCAATAACCTTAGTTCATAGCATGCCAATGTGATTCATTATACAGGGGGGTATTTTAATCTTTGCAATTCATGAAATCCCTTTTCATTAAATCATTACTCAATCAAAGGCATATATGTCATCCTCCTATCGATCACAATTACACACTAATTTTACTACCAGGGAAACATGTCATTTTTGTTAATTGCTCCTAGACTTAGACTCCTATTATTTCATTCAGGCTATACTGAGCTTTTTATAACTTCAGGAAATCATCGCCTCTCTTATTCTTGCCACCTTCTCACTCATCTTTTTTAATCCTTACTCCTATCTAGCTAAAACCTTGTTGATCTACCATACTATATCTTGCGACCTACTCATATCTATTCATACTACTCGCAACCTTCCTTTAACTTGCTAGCACCATATACTTCCTTCCATGCCTTCTCAGATGTCTATTAATGTAAGCAATTACTTTTCCTGGTTGTTCTGCCACTAAATGCATTGATATTTAGCTTAACTTAGTGACCGCGAATATTGGAATTTCGTGTAACTCATATGATTTCAAATATCACTTTTGATTTCCGTTCATTAGTCACGATATGCGCCACTTTCCTATGGAGTGCATCCATTGTTGTAGTGAGACTGTTGTTACAAGACCATTTCTTCTGCAAGTTACTATGCTTAGGTTGAAGCTTTCTTCCTTATTTTCTTAGCTAGTCTTTCCTTCTAGTACTTAGGGGAGACCCTCTGAGTCTTGCAAAGTTTTGAGCTTATCACATCATATACCGAAGGGGAGTTACCTTGGTGTATGTTGTTTGCTGATGATATAGTTCTGATTGATGAGACGATAGGCCGCGTTAACGAGAGGTTCGAGGTTTGGAGATATACCCTCGAGTCTAAAGGTTTGAAGTTGAGTAGGACTAATACTGAATATTTGGAGTGCAAGTTCAGCGACGCTACGTGAGAAGCAGACTTGGACATGAGGCTTGACTCACAAGCCATCTCCAAGAGAGGTAGTTTCAAATACCTTGGGTCAATTATTTAGGTGTCATGCCCCAAAATCGAGGAGCGCGACCGGCGCTAAACCGAGTGAACCCGATCGAGCAAGCCTGTTAGATTTCCTTCTACCCAAATTCATTCATGAATAAAGAGAATATATATATATATATATATATATATATATATATATTCATTATATAAACAAAAAGGGTGATCATATCTACAATACAAATTCATTACCAACAGTTTCACCATTTTAAAGTCTCAAATGGCAAAAATAATGCAACCACAACATAACATAGTTTGACTTCCCCAACACCAATATACAATTCACACTATTTCTATGAAGCCTCTATAGATAGAGAAGAGTACAATGATAATGCCGACAATAAGTCCCCGGCAATACCTCAAACAGAATACACAAAGAACAAAATATACATGACCCCGGGATGAAGTGGGGCTCACCAAGTTAGCTGGGAATAAGGTGTACTGCTATCACTAATCAATATCTCCTGTTGTGAAACCACCTACATCCATTAAAGATGCAGTGCCCCTCGCAAAAGGGATATTAGTACCGTCGAATAGCACTAGTATTTATAACTAATTACCCTCTAAATAGAATGAATTATATTACAAGGAGGAATAATCATAAAATCAATGAATGTCTCTAACAATAACAAAACATTAGTTTCACGTAAATTCCTAGATTTTCAGATTGGTGATTCTTAGCACCGATATACCATTGTTCACAATACCATTATTCACAATACCAATACCACCGTACACTTAGCACATAGTTTGATCACGACCCGATCGGCTAGGCTATCTCATTAGAGACATCAACCATAATCACAATTTCAATTACATGTGTGCGGCATGGTGTTCGATCACGACCTAATCGGCTAGGCTGTCCTATTCGAGACATCAACCTTTTTATATCAATCATCACATTTCATACTTCTTTCACATCTTTTCATTTCATTGGCACTAGTGGCCATAATTATAAAATCATTCTTGGCACATTGGCTGTATTTAGTACTTCGTGCTCACCTTTTCAATTTCAAACATATTATCATCATCAACAACAAATACAATTCCATTCAAGGTTCGTAGTACACATGTGAGCAATTAAGAGTCTTAGGCACATAGAGTTATTTAACAAAATTTGGCATAATAGCCTTCGTTTGAACTTGACTTGAAGTCGAAACATTATCAATGCAAAGCCCATATTTTGAACACACGCTCAATTGATAATATATCAAGAAAAAAGCATTTGGGATACTTATTGAACATATATCTTTCGACACAAACTTACTCGGAATTGCCAATTTATAATGAACCACTAGGGTTTGCATAAATTATATGAATATCGTGGGATTCAATTCTAAGAGAAGAGTTTAGCCAACACACCTCAATAGAGCTTCCTTAAACTCTAAAATGATTCGAAATTCATTGCAACTTCAATCTATTTTAGAAATATAACAAGTTGAACCAAAATTAGGAAGATGATCGTGGTTCAAGCTCATTTGAGCATTTTATCAAACACTAGGTGTGCATTAAGGTTTCAAGGTCCTTTTATGGAGGATTCCATCATCCCACAACCCATTCTTTACCATTCTTAGCTCAACAATCTTCTTACATCGTTTGATAACACATGCATGCAAGATGAACAACTCCCATGCCTAAAATGTATCTTACTAATTACCTAATTCTAGACAAAATTCGAAACTAAGGGTTAGGGCGTAGAATCTTACCTTTAGGATGAAGACCTTGTGAGTTTTCCTTCTTAATCTTCCAAGATTTGAACAAGAATTGAAGAACAATGATTGAGGAACACCTTCTCACTCAAGGGAACTCTCTCTCACTCTAAAATGTCAGATTTTTGGCCCAAACCTGACCTCCAAAATGGCCCATCTCTGCCTCACTCTGCGAACATTATGTGATCCGCAGAGTAATTCTGTGACCGCATAGTGGGTCGAAGAAACGTCCACTTTTGCCAAAATTTTCCTTTACTCTCCAGTGCATTGTTCAACCCAAAATGTCCGAGGGGGGTGGAGAGATAGATGAGGATGTCGTGCATCGTATAGGTGTGGGGTGGATGAAATGAAGGTTATCGTCTGCACTACTGTGTGACAAGAATGTGCCACTGAATCTTAAGGGCAAGTTCTATAAAGAGGTGGCTAGACTGGCCATATATTATGGGGTTGAGTGTTGGTTAGTCAATAATTCCCACATCCAGAAGATTAAAGTAGCAGAGATGAGGATGTTCAAATGGATGTGTGGACATATTAGGTTCTATAATCCTCAACACGTAAAACCAATTCGCCACCGCAAAAAATTATATTTCTTTTGCAAAATTGTTTATGGGGCCTTACATTCTCCCCCAATTAAAATCATTCGTCCTCGAATGAGGGTAAAAATCCACCATTAGCATCGTATATGGACCAACTGCTAATTCACATACACCCGTAGTTTCAAAATTTGGCTAACTCCCTAATTTTCCAAATATTTCGCCAGAGTCTCCCCTGTAATTGGGTCTATCCCCGTACCATAGAATCCTAAAAACAAATCCTAACAACATATGCATAACCGATGATGCAATATAACACAATAACAACACCAATCGTGGCCTCATGAGCAATATGTTACCTGAAAAGGAACACCCTTAACATCAATGGTACAAATGATACATAATTCATAGAAAGTAACTCTTAGCATTTTAATAAAGCACAACTCATAAATACATGATTATTCAAACAAACAAGGATACTTTTTCTTCATTTCTTCCTCGGCCTCCCAAGTAGCCTCTTCAACCTGCTGGTTTTGCCATAACACTTTCATTGAGGCGATTTCTTTATTTCTTAACTTTCGGACTTGCCGATCAATAATAGAAACTAGAATCTCTTCGTAAGTCAATTTCGCATTAACCGCAATAGTTTCAACTGGAACAATGAGTGACGAGTCTCCAACTACTTTCTTCAATATAGACACATGAAACACCAGGTGCACTAATGACATCTCGGGTGGTAGCTCAAGCTTGTACGCCACCTCACCGATCCTCTGAATGATTTTGTACGGTCCGACATACCTTGGAATCAATTTCCCTTTGTTACCTAATCATATTACATCCTTCACTGGGGAAACTTTCAAGAATACCCAATCATCTTCTTTGAACCCCAAATCCCTACGACGAACATCTAAATAAGACTTCTGATGACTCTCCGCAGTCTTCAACCGCTACTTAATAATTTTAACTTTTTCCATATCCTGATGCATGAGGTCTGGCCATATCAACCTTGCTTCCCAATTTTGAACCACCCAAACGGGAGATCTACATCGCCTTCCGTGTGAAGCCTCGATCGGCGCCATCTGAATGCTGACAATAACTATTGTTGTAGGCAAATTCTATGAGTGGTAAATGATCATCCCAGAAACCCTTAAAGTCTAGAACACAAGTGCGCAACATATCCTCAAATGTCTGAACAGTCCGCTCTGCCTACCTGTCAGTTTGTGGGTGAAAGGTTGTACTACGATTCACTTGAGTACCTAAACCTTGCTGAAATTTCTTGCGAAAATTAGCAGTGAATTGTGCCCCTCAATCAGAAATGATGAACTGGAGTGCCATGCAACCTGACTATTTCTTTGATATACAACTGAGCATATTGTTCCGTTGTATCAGTAGCCTTAACCAGCAAGAAGTGTGCTAATTTCATGAGTCGATCCAAAATCACCCAAATCGAGTCAAACTTACAAGGAGTACGAGGTAATCCTACCACAAAGTCCATATTAATCATTTCCCAGTTTCCATATTGGAATTTCTATGTTCTGTGCCAACCCACTGGGCCTTTGGTGTCCGACCTTCACTTGCTAACAATTCAGACATCTTGCCATTAAGTCTGCAACATTCCTCTCCATGTCATTGCACCAATAGACTTGCTTGAGATCATGATACATTTTTGTAGAACCCAGGTGCACAGAATACCTAGAAGTGTGAGCTTCAGTCAAAATTCTTTCCCAGAGACCATCCACGTTTGGGACACATAGTCGTCCTTTGTACCTTAGTGTACCATCATCCATGCCAAGAGAAAAGGCCATGGTGTAATGTTTATGAATCCACTCTTTCCATTGTGCCAACAATGGATCATTGTATTGTTTTTCCTTGACTTCCACAACAAGTGATGATTCAGCCCTAGTTTGTACAATCACCCCTCCTTCACTAGAGTCCGCACGACGAACTCCTAAAAAAAGCCAATCGATAAACTTCCTTTGCCAATGGACTTTGATATGCCTCCAAGTATGCTAAAATACCTATAGATTTCCGGCTACGATCATCCGCAACAACATTAGCCTTCCTCGGATGGTATAAAATATCAATGTCGTAATCCTTGAGGAATTCAAGCCATCTTCTCTGCCTCAGGTGCAATTCCTTCTATTTGAAAATATATTGAAGGTTCTTATGGTCCATGAATATATCCACATGGACCCCATATAAATAATAACGCCAAATTTGCAATGCAAATACCACCACCGCAAGTTCTAAATCACGTGTTGGATAGTTCTTTTCATGATTCTTTAGTTGCCTAAAAGCTTAAGCTATCACCTTCCCATGTTGCATTAATACACACCCAAGCCCGATCCTTGAAGCATCACAATATACCACAAATCAATCTATACCCTCTAGTAGCGTGTCCTAGTCAATCTTGCTTTCAACTCCTGAAAACGCTTTTCACAAGCATCTGACCATTAGAACTTAATTTCCTTCTGCGTCAATTTAGTCAATGGAGAGGCAAGAGTAGAAAAATCCTCCACAAACGCTCTGTAATATCCAGCTAAGCCTAAGAAACAGCGAATCTCTGTCAGAGTTGTAGGCCTCGACCAATTCTTCACAGCTATAATTTTTTGAGGATCAACCTTAATTCCCTCACTAGAGAAGACATGACCCATGAATGTGACCGATTTAAGCCAAAATTCACATTTTGAAAATGTGCATATAACTAGTGCTGATATAGGGTTTGCAGAACTACCCTGAGATGATCGACATGGTCCTCTCGACTTTGTGAAAATACAAGAATATCGTCAATAAAAACTATCACAAAAGAGTCGACGAACGATTTGAAAACTCGATTCATAAGATCCATGAAGGCTGCTGGGGCATTTATTAGCCCAAAAGACATCACCAAAAATTCAAAATACCCATACCGGGTCCTAAAACCTTTTTTCAGAATATCCTTCTCCCTAATCTTCAATTGGTGATACCTGGATCTTAAATCAATTTTTGAGAAGTACCTGGCACCTTGAAATTGATCAAACAAGTCATCTATCTTTGGTAGTGGGTATGAATTTTTGATTGTTATCTTGTTGAGCTACCGATAGTCGATACACATTCTCAGTGACCCGTCCTCCTTCCTTACAAAGAGAACCGGTGCACCCCAAGGTGACACACTTGGCCTGAGGAAACCCTTTTTTAACAAGTCTCTCAATTGTTCCTTTAACTCCTTTAATTTTGTCGGTGCCATTCTGTAGGGTGGAATAGATATAGAATGCGTGTCTGGCATCACATGAATCCCAAAATCAATATCCCTGTCTGGTGGGATACCAGGGAGTTCATTCGGAAAGACTGCCGGAAATGCACTCACAACAGGCACGGACTCAAGTGTAGGTGCCTCAGCATCGGTGTCCGTACCCTGTACCAAATGGTAAATACACTCCTTGTTGATCATGTTTGTCGCCTTAAGGTAAGAAATAAACCTGCCCCTTCGGCACTACATCATCATCCTTCCAATCAATAACTGGCTCATTTGGAAATTCGAACCTAACAGTCCTGGTTCGGCAATCAAGATTGGCAAAACAAGAATAAAGCCAATCCATACCCATTGTCACATTAAAATTGACCATTCACAATTCATTATGATCGGCCACGGTGTCCTGACCATGCATCATTACAACACAATCCCTATAAACTTGCGCGGCCAAAAAGACTCACCAATCGGAGTAGATAAAGTGAATGACTCATCAAGCTATTTTGGTTCTATCCCAAATTCCATAGCAACATAAGGTGTGACATATGACAAAGTGGAACCGGGATCAATAAGAGCATACATATCATGAGATTGGACAGCCAATATACATGTGACAACATCTGGATAAGCCTCTGAATTGTGGCTACCCCTCATAGCATAGAAACAGCCGGATCCTCCCGAACTCTATGCTCCACTCCTAGCTGCACCATGCCCTACGGGTGTTGGAGTGCCTCGAGCTGGAGGAGGTGATGTGGATGTAGTAGATGCAGAATTAGCTGGCTGTGTTGGGCCCTTACCCGCACCCTGGCGGGGCAAACGACAATCCCTCTGAATGTGATCCCTCAATCCGCATTCGTAGCATATGGGTAAGTCCATGTAGCATATTCCTAGGTGTAACTTTCCACACCTAGGGCATGGGGGCCTCCTTTGCTGCAAGAATCTACCACCATGACGACCCTGCTGATAGGAGCCCCTGTTGCACTGACTGGGCCTGTAACGACTCCATTGCTATTACTGACTGGACCATGATGGCTGTGCTCTAACCGAAGACTGAGCAAATGACTAGGATGGGCCTGACAACCCTCCCCTGAATATTGACTTGCAACCACCAGAAGAACAACAAACGTTGCCCGTAGACTGGGCCTTATTGATACCCTCTCACTCCATTATGTTCCTTAATTTGTGAGTCTCTGTTGCTTGAGCGAATACCACCATTTTTCTATAGTTCATATCAGAATTCAAGGCTGCTGTAGTGGCCTCATTAATTACCAAGGGACTAAGGCCCTGTACAAAGCGGCACACTCTAGCCTCCATAGTGGGCCACATGTAAATAGCATACGTAGATAAGTACGCGAATCTCATATGGTAATCCCACACACTCAGGCTACCTTGCCTTAAGTTCATAAACTCAGCAGCACGGGCCGCCTTAGTCTCGGCATGCAAGAAATGATCAATGAAGGCATCGGCAAACTCACCCTACATCGCCAGAGGGCTCCCTTCTTCACGGGACTCCTTCTATAGTTTAAACCAAGAATAAGCCACCTCTTTCAGGCAGTAAAAGGCCAATGCTACTGCCTCCGTTTTAGTAGCATGCATAACTCTGAGAGTCTTGTTCATCTCATCAATGAAGTCCTGGGGATCCTCCTCTGGATTAGTACCCGTGAACACTGGAGGATCCAACTGGAGAAACATGTTCACCCTGAAACTAGTAGAATACCCTGGATGACTAGAAGAAGTGGGTGCAGCATTTGATCTCTGGGCCTGGGATGCCACTATAAGTTGGAGGGACTTTTGAACCCTCATTAGGTGTAGGGACAGGTGTTGTCTGATCAGTTGTAGTAAAATCAGGCAGTGTAGTAACTGGAGAAATATTCTCATTCCTTGGGTGGTCACCCGCATCATCAATTATAGGGTCAACTGTCACTCCTGGGGTGACATTGGCTCTTTGGAAAGTTCTTACCTTATTTTTAGGTTCAATGTATTGAAAGTTACATTAAAGCACTAGTTAAAGGAGTAACAATCTTACCAATAGCTTTATCACACGATCGAGAACATAAAAGAAGGGTATTATTCTTAAATGCCCATGTAGCGCCGAGGGTCTTTCGAAAACAGCCTCTCTACTCCTTCGGGGTAGGGGTAAGGTCTGCGTACACACTACCCTCCCCAGACCCCATTAATGGGATTCTACTGGGTTGTTGTTGTTGTTGTTGTATATATATTCATTATATAGACAAAAAGGTGATCATATCTACAATACAAAATTCATTACCAATTGTTTCACCATTTTAAAGTCTCAAATGGAAAAAGTAATACAACCACAACATAACATAGTTTAATTTCCCCAACACCAATATACACCCCATACTATGTCTACGAAGTCTCTATAGATAGAGAAGAGTACAATGATAATGAGGGCAACAAGGCCCCAGCTATACCTCAAATAGAATACACAAAGAAGAAAAGATACATGATCCCGGGATGAAGTGGGGCTCACCAAGTCAGCTAGGAAGAAGGTATACTGCTGTCACTGATCAGTATCTCCTGCTGTGGAACCACCTGCATCCATTAAAGATGTAGCGCCCCCGACAAAAGGGATGTTAGTACCGTCGAATAGCACTAGTATATATAACTAAAGACCCTCTCAATAGAATGAATAATATTACAAGGAGGAATACTCATAAAATAAATAAAAGTCTCGAACAATACCAAAACATCAAGTTTCACGTAAATTCCCATATTTTCATATTGGTGATTCTTAGCATGCATATACTATTGTTCACAATACCATTATTCATAATACCAATACCACTGTACTCATAGAACGGAGTCCGATCATGACCCGATCGGCTAGGCTATATTTTTAGAGACATCAACGACAATCACTCTCAATATCAATACCCCCGTACCTTTAACATCGAGTCGGAGCATGACTCGACCGACTAGGCTATCTCATTAGAGACATCAACCACAATCACAATTTCAATTATAATTTCCAGCACAATCACCACCATGTGTGCGGCATGATGTCCGATCTCGACCCGATTAGATAGGTTGTCTTATTCGAGACATCAATATTTTTTATATCAATCATCGCATTTCGTAATTCTTTCACATCTTTTCATTTCATTGGCACTACTGGCCACAATTATAAAAACATTTTTGGCACGTTGGCCGTATTTAGTATTTCATGCTCACCTTTTCAATTTCAAACATCATTATCATCAACAACAACAAATACAATTCAATTCAAGGTTCGTAGTACACATGTGAGAAATTAAGAGTCTTAGGCACATAGAGATATTTCACAAAATTTGGCATAATAGTCTTCGTTTGAACATAACTTGAAGTCGAAACATTATTAATGCACAGCACATATTTTGACCACACCCTCAAGTGATAATATAACATGAATAAAGCATTTGGGATATTTATTGAACATGTATTTTTCGACACAAACTCACTCGGAATAGCTAAGTTTATAATGAACCACTCGGGTCTTACATAAATTATATGAATATCGTGGGATTCAATTCTAATAGCAGAATTTACCCAACATACCTCAATATCGCTTCCTTAAACTCTAAAATGTTCCGGAATTCTTAGCAACTTCAATCTATTTTAGAAATATAATAAGTTGAACCAAAATTAGGATGCAGACCTTGTGATTTTTCTTTCTTAATCTTCCAAGATTTGAGCAAGAGTTGAAAAATAATTATTAAGGAATGTCCTCTTTTGCCAAAAACTTTCCTTTACTCTCCAGTGTATAGATGAGGATATCACGCATCGTATAGGGGTGAGTGGATGAAATGAAGGTTATCGTCTGCAGTACTGTGTGACAAGAATGTTCCACTAAAACTTAAGGGCAAGTTCTATAGAGAGGTGGCTAGACTGGCCATATATTATGGGGTAGAGTGTTGGCTAGTCAATAATTCCCATATCCAGAAGTTGAAAGCAGCAGAGATGAAGATGTTTAGATGGATGAGTGGGTACACTAGGTTGGATAAGATTAGGATTGAAGATATTCTTGAGAAGTTGGGCATGGCTCCCATAGATGACAAGATGCGGGAAGCTAGGGTTAGATGGTTTGGGTACGTGCGGATGAGAAGCCGAGATTATCCGGTTAGGAGGTTTGAGCGGATGGATTTGGCAATTATGAGAAGCAGTAGAGGGAGGCCTAAGAATTATTGGGGTGAAGCGATCAGGCAGGACACGACTCAACTTCAGATTTTCGAGGACATGGCTCTTTATAGGAAGGCGTGGAGGTCGAGCATTAGGGTTGAAGGTTAGGAAGGAGTAGAGCATTTTGCTCCTTCGTTCCGAAGGGGATATTAGTCTCTTAGGGTATTTTCTTGGACCATTAGTGGTGTATGTTAACTCCGCAATATTTGTCCATTTTTTCACTGTACTGTGGCGTTATTAATGGTGGTTGTTATTACTTTTCCATCTATTTTCTTTTTTCTATGATGCTTATATTATTTTTCTTATTTTTGTTGCTGTCACAAACTCTGTTATCTATTTCNTATTTAACGAAGTAGGGTCGGGTTGAAAAAATGCAAATATGTTGCCCCGGAACAGGATCTACAGTCGCATATGCGACCGCATAATAGATGTGTGGTCTGCAGAACAGGACGAATAATTGGCCTCCGAAACTTGGCATGATTGACTCGGTCTGCAGTCATTACGTGGCCTGCGGACCTGTTCTGTGATTGCATAATGCACCGCAGAACTGGTTTGCGGTCGCATAATGCGCCGCAAACGTGACCTCCAAAATGGCCCGTCCCTGCCTCACTCTGTATCTATTATGCGGTCCGTAGAGTGATTCTGCGACCGTATAGTGGGTTGCAGAAATGTCCTCTTTTACCAAAAACTTTCCTTTACTCTCCAGTGTATTGTTCATCCCAAAAAGTCCCAGCAATTCGTCACCACAAAATATTATATTGCTTTTGCAAAATTTTTTATGTGGCCTTACACCAGGGGGTGGAGAGATAGATGAGGATATCACGCATCGTATAGGGGTGAGTGGATGAAATGAAGGTTATCGTCTGCAGTACTGTGTGACAAGAATGTTCCACTAAAACTTAAGGGCAAGTTCTATAGAGAGGTGGCTAGACTGGCCATATATTATGGGGTAGAGTGTTGGCTAGTCAATAATTCCCATATCCAGAAGTTGAAAGCAGCAGAGATGAAGATGTTTAGATGGATGAGTGGGTACACTAGGTTGGATAAGATTAGGATTGAAGATATTCTTGAGAAGTTGGGCATGGCTCCCATAGATGACAAGATGCGGGAAGCTAGGGTTAGATGGTTTGGGTACGTGCGGATGAGAAGACGAGATTATCCGGTTAGGAGGTTTGAGCGGATGGATTTGGCAATTATGAGAAGCAGTAGAGGGAGGCCTAAGAATTATTGGGGTGAAGCGATCAGGCAGGACACGACTCAACTTCAGATTTTCGAGGACATGGCTCTTTATAGGAAGGCGTGGAGGTCGAGCATTAGGGTTGAAGGTTAGGAAGGAGTAGAGCATTTTGCTCCTTCGTTCCGAAGGGGATATTAGTCTCTTAGGGTATTTTCTTGGACCATTAGTGGTGTATGTTAACTCCGCAATATTTGTCCATTTTTTCACTGTACTGTGGCGTTATTAATGGTGGTTGTTATTACTTTTCCATCTATTTTCTTTTTTCTATAATGCTTATATTATTTTTCTTATTTTTGTTGCTGTCACAAACGTTGTTATCTATTTCCGTCTTCTTGAGTTGAAGGTCTCCTAGAAATAGGCTCTCTACCCCTTTGGGTTAGGGGTAAGGTCTATGTACATTCTTGTTACATCCCCTATTTTTGTGCATTGGATTTGTCATGAGATAATTTACATAAGTTTAATGACAAGACTATTTTTGAGGTTATAAGTAATTATGATATTTATATCAAGTGATAAGTAAGTGTTGTGAAGGTCACTGGGTAAACAAATCGAAGAAAGTGAGTTTCGTTGATGTTTGATATTTAGGGATAAAATACGGTCCAAGCTATAATACTCCTTATTGATGGCCTAGCGCCATACAAGGTACCACACGATCATAATAGTAAGGTATATGAAATATATTAGTATTTAAGTGAATCGAGACCTAGAAATTATTGTGTGAATAATTGGTTAAATGTTGGTATAAAGTCATGGAATATGGAATTAGTTATAAGTGGATAAGTGTCATTTGTATGAATCCACGTGGAATCATGATGATAAGGGGGCTCATGACTAATCAACTTTGTAAGGATTAAGGTGGCAGCAAGTAGGGAATTCAATATTGACTAGGCAAGTCTTGGAGCTAGGTAGCAAGATTAAGGAGTTTTGGTGGCTTAGTCATCAAATTATTGGGGTGGATAAGTAATTAAAATGTTTGGATAGGCTTGACTTGATAAGCCTCCCAACGTGGCAGCCAAAGAAAGCCCAATAAATGACTCTTAAGACATAGATCAAGATGGAACATTTAGGAAATTGGTGGATAAGTTAGGTGGGAACATCACACCACATGGCAACAAGTGAAAATGACTCAAACATCCAAATGGTGACTCTTTGGTTTATGGGATTAGGTGGCGTTTTAGGGGCAATTTTGGGCTGCCAGATGGTATGAAGTTGGCCAAGGGTGGCACCAATGTGCACATGAGTCATAGCACTTGGTGTTCCTTGTTTACACATGACAATGCAAGCCTTTAAGCCTTCATATTATACTTCTTTTGCAATTAAGATGTAGAAAGAAGGTTAAAATCTTTCCTTCTATTATTAGGGAGTCTCTTACTTTAGAAACAGAGCAAAAACATATATCCGTGATACTCCATATGTCCAGCAACATGAAATATGCCATGATCATAAGAAGTGCTTAGTTCTTGTTCAAATATTTAAATGAGCAAACATTGTTCTTGGAAAGCTCAAGTGAAAATCGATTCACCGTAACGTGAGTGTCGCAAAAGATGTGTGTTAGAGGAATTGTCAAGAGAATCAACACCTGTATGTTAAGGCTATCCCTTCTTTCCTTGTGGTGTGATCTATACGATACAAACGAAATGAGCAAACACCCAACTTTCATAAAAGACACTATTCATAGACGTACTAAGTGTGCCTGTGTTCTTGTTTCTCCATGTGTCCTACTATCATATCGTCTGTTCATGGGTCTCATGACATTTCAAGAGATCGTATTGACTTACTTCATTATGCATTGTATTCATTTATACATGTGCATTTACCCATGACCCGATGGCGTTATATAACGTGAATATTATATGTATATGGGGTATGGGAAAAGGTTACGGCGTTATATATGCAGCATCACCTGATCAGTTAGTATACATTGATGATTTTGCCCACGGAGGCTGAGGTGATGTGATGGATTCCCTCATAGGCTTGATGCTGTTATGTACACACAGACCTATGCATTATATGATATTTATACGCATATGCATGACATTACAAATATTTCATGATTTACAGAGCTATCCAGACTTACTGGTTGAGTCATTTATTCCATGTTTCTTCAATGTCCTTTATATACTGATTTACATGCCTTACACACTCAGTAAATTATTCATACTTACGTCCTTTTGTTGTGGACGCTGCATTCATGCCTGCAGGTATAGATAATTAGTTTGACGAGCCCTCATAGTAGATGAGGTTAGCATTCAGCGAAGGATTGGTAAGACTCCACCTCATTCGGAGTGCAGCTGAGTCTATAAGTCATCGTGTCACAGTTTTGTTACAGACTTATGGGTAGGCCGGTACCCTATCGCATTTGATGTCGAATAATCATAGAGGCTCTGTAGACACATGTTCATTATGTACAGTATGTAAGAGGCCTTAACGGCCCGTACGTATTCATGTTTTAAGAATGATGGTTCATTGAAACAATGTTTTCCCACTTTTTGTTATAAATTACGAGTTGTGGCCATATTGGCCTATGATAATTGCAGAAGAAAAAAAAAGAGTTATAGAGTGGTTCGCTCGGGCCAGCACGCCACGCCTCCCAGGTTTGGGGCGTGCCAATTCTAACCTACCAGACCCCATCTGTGGGATTTTACTGGGTTGTTGTTGTTCAAAAAATTTCCCAAAAGTTCTCTTCAAATTCCATGGATTAGATGTTAAATCTCCTAAACAATCATGTTACGTAATAAAAAATAATCAAAATCATTTACTCAATAATTTGTATGAAAATGACTCTTCAAAATCACCTTTCACCGAGTTTAGGGCTAAAAACTGTGATGAATGAAGCTAAGTCTTGAATTATACTATATATAATCAGTTGCAGATGTTGCATTTGCGATAAGAGGTTCGCAAATGCGACACAAGCATTGCAGCTGCAAAGCCTACCCCAACCCTGAGCCTATTGTAAATGCGACAACTGGTCCGCAAATGCGAACCTAGCAGGCTCGCAAGTGCGAGAAAGCAATCGCAAAAGCGACCTTCTCCAGTCCCAGCTCCCCATTACAACTGTGATCAGGGGTTAGCATATGAGAACCCATATCCCATCACAAATGCGATATTAGTTCCGAAATGGCAAAATTTTGTCCCCTAGCGCAACATCGCAAAAGTGAGCAGGCTCTCATAAATGCAGTAACCGAAAATGCGACCATTTCCTCACAAATGCGAGAACAGAACACCTGCAAAAATCCTAACCTCTCTCAAACTCTCCGGGACGCGTCCAAAACTCACACAAGACCTCAGGGCTCCACTCCAACCAATTGCACAAGTACATAATCATCATACAAACCCACTTGCGCGATCAAAATACCAAGATACCGTCCAAAACCATGAATTAGATAACATAACACACGAAGATTATAATGAAACTTAACAATTGCAAAAAGACAACATACGTCTAATTCCTATTAAACAAACTCGAAATGACACCAAATTTTGCAGACATGTTCCAAATGAAAAAACGGAGTCGTACAAAGTCACAAAGCAAAAATCCGATACCGATAGACATAAAGTCAAACCATGGAAACTTAAGAAAATTCTAAACCTTCAAATTGTCAACCTTCACCAAAAGTACCAAATCAGACTAGAAACCTCTGAATCCAATTTCGAGCATATGCCTAAGTCAAAAATTATCATATGGCCCTGTTGGAATAATAAAAACTCTGTAACGAGGTCAAATACACAAAATTCAAGCTTGGTCAACTCTTCCAACTTAAAGCTTCCTAGTTGAGAATCATTCTTCCAAATCTATCACGAACTGCTGAGGAACCAAAACAAACGATACACACAAATCATAATACACCATACATTTCTAAGCATGACCTCAAACCACATAACTAAATAAAACTTCTCATAACAACTTGTCTGGTCAATACATTCTCCCCTACTTAAACATGTGTTAATCCTCAAATATGAGAAGAATCGTCCCAAAGCCATCAAGTCACTGTATAAACTCACCACGCCTATACCCATGGGTGATCTCACTTCATCCCAATCTATATAAGTCTGACAACATAATCTAACTGATGATCATTACCTTAACATTAGCTTACCACCCTTAAAACCCAATCTACAACTTCCCAAATTAATTATGATACACGATTCTCGCATCTATATACTGTATAAATCAGTATTAAGATGCGTCAAGCCGTAACCATATCCCAAGTGTATTCAAGTGATATTCCACATAACTTAGATACACATAGCCATATGTTCCGATCACAATAGTCATTCAAATAGAAAATACTGTACCGGTATATAATATCCTATCAATAAAAACCTTATTCCAAATCTTCGAACACAAACAATGATGAAATAAACGCACAGAAACTCATAACCCCCCATCATATCAACTAGTCATGGAGCTCTCTTGCACGACGAGAACCAAAGCCAAAATCTAGGCTGACTAAAGACACTATAGTTCTAAACATAGCTTAATCAAGTCTGATGGCACTCAATTAGGGCCCAATAACTTTACCTCATCCAATACAAGCCGCTCTACCAATATGCCACACAAATCCTACCTACAGCCACATACCATGCAATTAGTTTACCAAACAAGCGACAAATTTGATGTGTCCAATAATTGAAGAGAATCAAATGAGAGAACCAGCCCTCAAGCTCAACAGATACCACCATGAAGATTAATGCAATGAATCCATCACACAAGGGAGAAAAACAATACAATAATTAAGCCGAAAGGGTCATACCCCAACATAACTCTGATATGATGCGTGACCACTCGAAACACATGTACACATAGGATACATCAAGCCGTGATTCCATATACATATCAACAACAAACACACGAAGTGCATGACCATAACCATGGAAAAATGGATAGCACAAATACCATAAATAGAAAGACCACAACCAAGGCACAATCAACCATTCAACACCCCGAGAGTCATCTCGCTCGAATTTTGACACAAGGACCTTAATAGAATCGCATCAGGTAAAAGTAATCAACAGATCACAACCTATCATAGCATATGAGAGTAACACATGGAACATATCAGAACACAAATAAGATCCACTCCAGCTGATAACCCACTCTACACAATAATTGTGTTGGGTAGACAAATTCGACCTGATGTAGAATACACATTCTCATTAGGCCCACCAATGGACTCCAAATCAATTCCAATGCTCCCAAAATAGGTAGATAATAATAACAATTTGCACAATAATCAATATATAACGCATGCCTATGAGAATCCTCTTCGTATTCAAATCCAAGAAATAAAATAATCTCTCGATCCCAACTACATTATTCAAATTACTGACGTATTCATCATACATAATCGTTCCATGAGAAATACTTCCATAATTCCTTATTACCAGATAGATAAATCTGAACATTAGTATTCAATCATTCGAGCCATTAGTGTAATACATGCCAGGCGTCTGCAAGTAAATGCATAATGCGCCTTTTGGAGTGCATACCCTTTTAAACATTCGAAACCATCCATGCTATCTAGAACTCGGGACCCCATACAAGTGAAAAATCATAACACGTAGTATGTTCCTTATGCCGCCGGCAGACATCCAGCACAAGGCATCCTCGACACTATCAAGAACTATTCGAAACCCGTCCACGCATAACTAAGCAATCATAACTGAATTTTCCCAACTTAACCAAGTCACGCAAGCCGTCAAGCCCAAGTGTATTGACACAAAAAACAAGTAAAGCATCACCACACCAAAGGAACCAAACACCTTTATTACTATGCTGGCCCTACACTACCAAGCTGACCAATTTCTTTGAATCCTCCTCAACTTGACTTCAAGTTAACACTTCTCCTTATCGGTACACTATGATCCTAAACCAAAGAACACTGCAAGACATCCTAGCATGAACCACGTCATCCAAAAGCCCATAAACCATTGTATTTATAAGGCCCCATAAAATGTTGAATAAAACACGGGGTTTCGTGGTGTCGAGGTAGGCGTGTGTGTTAATGATAGCCGTGGTATGGACGTTTTGGGTTGAACAGTACGCTGGGGAGTTGAAGGAAAATGCTTTGTAGAAAAATGCATTTTTGCAGCCCACTAGGCGGTTGCAGAATCACTATACTGGTCGCAAAATGGCCGCAGAGTGAGGCAGTCAATTGGGCAACACTTGGATGTCATTTCGCGGCAAATTATGCGACCCAAAATGATTTAATGGGCCGTACAACGATAGCAGATCCATCATGAAGATTCTTTGGAGGGAAGTTATGCGGCGCATTATACGACCGCCGAACGGGTCTGCGGGCCACAAAATGGCTGCATACCCAGGCAGTGGTGCCCAGTTCCGGAGGGCCATTTCGCGGACTGCATAAGCATTATGCGGTCGCACATGCGACCGCAAACCTATGTCGGGGCTCCATTTTTTCTAATTTCTTAACCCGACGCCTTTCTAATAAAAAACCCTTGGGGATCATTTTAAAGGGGGAAAATATATATTTCTAGAGAAAGGGGGTGTCATAGAGTAAGAAAAGGAGTTCCTAAGCTTCATCCACCAATTATTACTCAAATCTTGGATGATTAATAAGGAAATCACACTAGGTCTTCATAATATAGGTAAGATTCTACACCCTAACCCTTAATTTAGAAATTTAACTAGAAATGGGAAATTAGTAAGATAATTCATGGGTATGGGAGTTGTTTATTGCATGCATGTGTTATCAAGGGATATAGGGAGATTATTGACCTAACATTGGCAAATAATGGGTTGTGGGATGATGGAATCCTCCATAAAAGGACCTTAAAAACTTAATAGGCACCTAGTGTTTGATAAAATGCTCGAATGAGCTTGAACCATGAACATCTTCCTAATTTTGGTTCAATTTGTTACATTTCTAAAATAGATCGAAGTTGCTAAGAATTCCGAAACATTTTATAGTCTAAAGAATCTCAAGTTAGGTATGTTGGCTAAACAAGTCTCTTAAAATTGAACCCCACAATATCCATGTATGTCCCGAATTCCTCATTGTGAATCGATTAACATGGATAAGCTGGTGTCAAAAGACATCTGTGATCAATATGTTATTCAATGCTCTTGTTATATTGTACTACTATTTGAGAATGTGTTCAAAGTATGGGTTGCATATCTAAATGTCTTGACTTCAAGTTGTGTTTCAAGTGAAAGCTAATGAAAATTATGTAAGAAACCGTAATGTGCCTAAGACTCATATTTGCTCATATGTGTGCTTAAATGTCTTTAATCGAAATGCCTTGTTGTTTGAAAGTCCATGATGATGGTTGAATAATACTTGGACATTTAGGAATAATACCCTTCTTTGATGTTCTTGATCGTGCAATAAAGCTGATTGTACGATTGTTCTTCCTTTAAGTCGTGCATTGCTCTAACTTTCAATAAATGGTGCATAAGAAGAAGGCAAGAACTGGCAAAGGAGCCGATGTTACCCAGGAGTGGCAGTTGATTCTATCATTGATGATATGAGTGAACACCGGAGGGATGAGGATATTCCCCTGATTACTACACCGCCTAGTTGTACTATTCCTACTTAGGGTGCACTAGTTCCTACACTTGACGAGGGTGCAATGAATCCTCCACATGATATTCTATTCCACCTCTTGTCACATCTTCTGGTCCCAGTGTTTCTTATGGGGATCTTAGGGGAGCCATACTGATTTGGGCTCAGATAGTGGCTTCCCAAACCTATATGTCGAATGTTGCCCCTATTTCTTCTAGTCAGCAAGAGGACTCTATTGGTTTTAGGGTTAACAGGTTTCTTCAGTTAGATCCTCCAATGTTCACGGGTACTGATCTTGAGGAGGATCCCCAGGATTTCATCGATGAGATGCACAAGACCCTCAGGGTTATGCGTGCTACTAAGGCAAAGGGAGTGGAGTTGGCCTCCAACCGACTGAAGGGGGTGGCCTATTCATGGTTTGAGATGTGGGGGGACTCCTGTGAGGAGGGGAACACTTCGGCGAGGTGGAGTGAGTTTGCCAGCCCTTTCATGGATCATTTCTTGCCTGCCGAGACCAAGGCAGCCCATGCTGTGGAGTTTGAGAACCTAAAATAGGGTAGCAATATTGTGTGGGAGTACCATATGTAGTTTGCGCGCCTGTCCAAGTATGCTATTCACTTGTTGCCCACTGTAGAGGTTAGAGTATGTCGGTTTGTGCAGGGCCTTAGCCCTTTGGTTATCAATAAGGCCGCTACAACTGCCTTGAATTATGACATGAACTATGGAAAGATGGCAGACTTTGCTCAAGATACAGTGAACCGTACGTTGAAGAACAGAATTGCGCGAGAGGGTAGCAGTAAGGCCCGGTCCGTGGGAAACTATGGGAATTCATTTGGTGGAGGTAGGTCAACATTCAGAGGAGGGTAATCAGGGCCATCCCAGTCTTTTGCTCAATCTTAAGCCAATATACCCAGTGCTTGATAAAATGCTCAAATGAGCTAGAACCATGATCATCTTCCTAATGTTGGTTCAATTTGCTACTTTTCTAAAATAGATTGAAGTTGTTAAGATTTCAGGAACATTTAGAGTTAAGGAATCTTAAGTAAGGTATGTTGGCTAAACTCTTCTCTTAAAATTTAACCCCACAATATCCATGTAAGTACCGAGTTGCTTATTGTGAACGATTACCCGGATAAGCTGGTGTCAAAAGACATCCATGCCCAATATGTAATTCAAATGCTCTTGTTATGTTGTACTACTATTTGAGAATGAGTTCAACGTAGGGCTTGCATATCTAAATGCCTTGACCTCAAGTTGTGTTTCAAAAGAAAGTTAATGAAAGCTTGTGTAGGAAATCGTATTGTGCCTAAAATTACTATTTCCTTCAAATGTGTGCTTAGATGTCTTGAATAGAAATGCCTTGTTATTGGAAAGTCCATGATGATAGTTGAAAGTAAAAAGGCATGCATGAAATACGAATCACGTAATGCGCAATGTGAAATATGAAACACGACAAATGTGCGAAGAGAAATAATATAATTGTGACCATTACTGCCAATGAAAAGAAGAGATGTGCCAGAAATATGAAACGGGATGATTGATAGAAAAGGGTGATATCTCACATGAGACGTCCTACCCGATCGGGTCTTGATCAGATACCATGCCGCACACATAGCGGTGATTGTGTTAGAATTGTAATTGAAATTGTGATTGGTTGATGTATCGCATGAGACAGCCTATCCGATCGGGTCGTCAACGAACGCCAAGCTGCACATATGGTGGTGATTGTGTTAGAATTGTAATTGAAATTGTAATTTGG